>VZRL01007070.1:124756-146116 GCA_013397895.1 Origma solitaria
CAGAGTGCCCGGCCGTGGCTCTGTCCAAGGTCTCTTGGAATCGCCTGTCCTCCCGCGCGCTGCGCCGGCGCCAGGACGCTTTCGTTCTTTCCTAGATAACTTTAATTATTTTCTGCTCAGATGTGGAGCTCCTCCCGTGCCTCCGCTCGCCTTCTTCATCACTACTTCGATGCACAAGTGACAGAGTCAGCTCCCTGATTCGGGGAAGACAAAAGACTCTTTTCTGCTGTCACTGTTGAGGGAGTTTTGTCAGTCTGGCAGGTTCAGCGAATGCTGCACCTCCTTCTTTTATGCTGTCTTTGCAGAATTGTGGCCTTGCAGTAGAGAGGCCTCTGGGGCAGAAAACGTCGAACTACAGAAACAGTTGGGCAGTTTTTTCTATTTTTCTTTCCCCTAGATCCGTTCAGTTGTAGAACTTCTAAAGTTTAACTGACGTCTCAGGGAAGTAATGCAGTTTGTTTTGGTGCTGGCAGAGTACAAAACAACTTTGACAGCAGCTTTCTAGTTTCAGATAATTGTAGTGTCCTTATGGAAGGAATGAGATGAGAATCTTCTTAAACATGAAGGTGTTCAGGCTTGTGGCTCCTGTGATTTGCATGTCAAATTAAGTCCTCTGTATACTGTGGAAGCCTTCAGCAAGGTTTGGAGGTTGCTGTTTTGCACACAGAGACTTAGCGCAGCTGTTCAGAGGGCTGGAGTGTGGCAGGCATGCTCAGGCTGCCCGACTGGGAGTGTCCAGCAAAGGGAATATGCTGTAAGAGCCTTGATCTTGCAGCAGTCTTTTCCATCTTCCCCTTGCCCTGGTACCTTCAGCCTTATGTTTTGTATGCAAGTGCTGTAAAGAGCTGAGCATCTGTACAGTAACAAAATCTTCTTGAAAGTAAATGCATTTTTTTCGGGGAAAATGTGCCAAATTTGGTCCTAGAAACAAGCCACACATCAGAATCATTAATTAATCTATTAACTCATTCGATAATTTTTTATTTTACCTACATCCCAGCACAAGTTGGAATGCCTACTGCTTCAAGTCCTCATCCAGATTTGCACCTTTACCATCTTTTGAAGTTGAGATGAGAGGATGGGAGAGCAAACAGTATGCCCTAAGAACCTCAAATAAAGTTCAGGCATTCAAAAGCCTTCCTTTCCTTTTTTTTTTAAACTGAAGCTAAAATCAGTACTGGGTTTCATCCGTTCTGGGTATCTGTCAAGTTTGGCATGCATGCAAGTAGAATGAAAAACACTGGCTTGATTAATTTGTGTTTAACTTTTGAAAATTTAAGCCATTTTATTCTGGCAAAGTTCTGAATCTTAGAACTGGTTTCTGTGACCATTAAAAAATACAAGTTAGTGAACACACTTAATTGAAGTTGTTTAACTTTATATGGACTAGAGAGGATTTTTAAAAATTACCATTTAAAAAAAATTACTTCCAGGAAGGGAATATACTAAAATCTGAATTGTGTTTTGTATTCACAAGGTAGTACACAGGACACAGGAAGAGTCCAAATACAACTTAAGACCATGGCAACACACTGGAGAAGAATCCTGACAGTGTTTGTGACAGCTCAAGTACTATTTGTGGTGAATGCCTTTGAAGAAGAGGACATTCCAGAGGAATGGATTCTTCTTCATGTTGTCCAAGGTCAGATTGGAGCAGGAAACTACAGCTATTTAAGACTAAATCACGAGGGAAAGATAGTTCTTCAGATGCGGAGTTTGAAAGGTGACGCAGACTTGTACGTATCTGACGTGACACTTCACCCCAGCTTTGACGAGTATGAGTTACAGTCTGTAACCTGTGGCCAAGACATGGTCCATGTGCCTGCACACTTCCGCCGCCCCGTGGGAATAGGGATTTACGGCCACCCCTCTCACCTGGAGAGTGAGTTTGAAATGAAGGTGTACTATGATCGAACAGTTGTACAGTACCCATTTGGTGAGGCTTCTTATAACCCTGAGGAGATGGAGGCAAACCAGAAATACTCACAGTCTACAGAAGATGAATCTCAGGATGAGGAGTCTGTTTTCTGGACTATACTTATTGGAATCTTGAAATTAATACTTGAAATTCTTTTCTAAATTGATATACACTGGACTAAGTCACACTTCAACCTGTGAAATTGATATGAATGACTTGCTGTAATATTTAACACTCGTTATGTTTCCTGAAGAGATATTCAGGTTACATTTCCTAAACCAGAAAGGAAGTGGGGAGAAAAAGCCATATTTAATTTTATATTGTAAATCCTCCCCTACATGTAAAATGAGCAGCCAGCACAGTATTTGCAGTGCTCTTCAGAGATCAGGGCTTAAAAATGAATGTATAGTTGGGATCTTGTTAAATTCACTTTAAATAGGTGCTTAGGAAAATCAACTACAATTCAGTATTTTCTATTGTCTTTTATAAAGAAAAATGAATAAACTGCTGCACTTCAGTTCCCCTCTCAATTTAGAGCATATTTAAAAACCAAACCTGCTTTTCTGAGCAAGTATCTCCAGTAAAACAGATCAGCAATGTGTTTCAGCGTATTCATGGATTGGAGGAGCTTAGGGTGAAGGAAGGAGAAAACAATCACCTAAGGGAATAGATGGTCTGTATTTTGACTGCGTGTGCTCTACATCACATCAGCCATCTGTCAAACAGAGGTTGGTCCAGTCACTCATCACCACTACAAATCCATGACCTGAATCAAGTGCATGTTGCTCCTTTGCTACTACTGCAGGGAGAGGAAGCCTACAGCTGGTAGTACTTGTCAATATGCCATTTTCATCTCTCATTAAAAACAACACAGCATACAGGTATCTCAAGCTTGAGAGGTGCTTTCTTACACTTCCCTTGAGAGCCTTTTGTGATTTTTTTTTTAGCACATATTTATGAATAAGTATCTTGCAAGGAAAATTTTTGCTGAAAGGGATTTGCAGTGTATTGTAAGAAGGTAATTTCATGCCCACTTTTCCTTAGAAGTTACTTTTTCCAGGAATACTTTTTGCTTTGTCGAGTCTTCCAAAATAACCAGTTGCTATGCAAATAAAGTATATTTAAATCGCTCTGTAATTTTCTTTTCACAGAGCTTGGTGATGAGTGCACTGAAATAAACAAATATGTTACTATAATTTTATACAAACGGTGCATGTATAATTCAAATTTCATTACTGGAAGACTTCTCTTTTTGAATGGGAATTTGGCTTGCCTATCTCAACATCTGACAGGACATTAGTGACTTCTATCACAAAAAAATCATTATATAGACAAATTTTATTTAGTAAAAAGGAAAAAAAAAAGTGGTATTGCTCCTCTTAGAGTGGTTGGTTCAATAGCACCAAAGTATCACTTTAATTTGTGCAGTTAAGTTTTGGAGAGCAAATTCTTGGGGCTTCTTTAGCCCTCCTTGCTGTTTTTCCCCCTTCTTCCTCCTCTTCTGGGTACAGGAGGCTCTTTCTGACAACAATCACAAATCCAGCGACCTAAGGAAAGAAAGTTATCAATTATTGGGAAACTAAGTTTGTTACTTTCTCATCTATTTAGGCAACCCTTCACCATTCTGTTAGGTGCTTATCTATTTGCAGTATTTCCTTTAATATGAACAACCAGCGCTTTTCTTTAAAATTGAGTGTCTTTTCTATAAAGCAGCATATAAAATTCACACTCCCTTGCAGACTCATTATGCATAACTACTGGCTACACCAATCTTCATGGACCTCAGGAAGTGCCAGCACTGCCAATGAGGTGGTTAGTAGGTAAGAGCTTGACAAATGATGCTTGAGTTTGCCAGTTGTATTTTCAGTTGAATGACTACAGTTCGAGCTCATGAAGTTACCCAGAGCAGAAATGAATGGCAGTTGGGGGAAGCATTTAACTGTTAGTATTACAACAGCTGGAATTGAAGGCTGCTTTGGTAATTTTGTAGTTTTGTAGACATAAAATCTATTTTGTTTACATTCTTAGGTCAGCCTCAAAGTGAAATCAGCCACAGAACCTGTACTAAAGTGACAGCTTGCAATGGGGCACGTTTCAAGCACTGTACAGGGAATACTGTCACTGTGACTGAATATGTATTCATAGACTTACCATGGACTTAGAATTACATAAAGCAACAGTAGCACCTGTTATTTTCTTTCTGCTGCCCTGAGTTGGCCAGATGATACCAGTGACTGGGCAATTTAAAGCTACAGGCTGCCTGCCTGCCATGAAGGTACTTTTGTTCCAGCTTTGATGTTTAAGAATAAAAAAGATAATGAAAGGGATTAAAGAGGTCTTTACAAATATTGAGACAACTATTTCATTTAGAACCTAAAACAGCACAATTAATGTGAAAGCTATACTCTAGCAATCTGCAGCAATACAGTTTCTTTTCAGGTTTCTTCAGTGAAAAGAGGTAATTATTCTCTATTCTGTGGATATGGGAAAAAACAGTTCTGAGTGAGCCTGTCTGGATTATGGTGTAAAAGCCAATTATATTTCCTACACAGGATTTGCCAGGTTTAACTGTGCACAACCAAATATACAGAAATAAAGCTTAGTAAAAAAATCAGGTCCTACAGTGTAATGTTTTCCTATAGTATTTCTTGCTCTTACCCTTCACACTTGCTTTAAACTTTTCTTTCAAAAGCAATGCATGTATTAATTCTGAGAGAGAGCCCAGAACTCAGAGGAGGTGGGGAAGGGAACAAGTAACTCTTACTTTATTACCTGAAGGGATAGCATCAAGCCCCACACAAAAAGTGTGATAACCACGGTCACATACATCACAGAACATCATTTCTTCTTCATGGTGAGGCTGCCCGCATATAATGCACGTTTTACACTCCATACATTGCCAAGGGTAGGTCTTAATCATAGCAACAAGTTCCGGGGTCATATCAAGGCAAGAAGGGTGGCCTAGATTAAAACCAGTATTATTACTTTTATGCCTGAAATGAAATTTAAAATTAGTTAGACTGTTTGCTTTTACTGAATGTGAAGCTCAGCTCACCTCCTGCTGAGATCCCACAGTGCACTGAGTGTGCCAGTACAGAGAACATGAAAGAGAGATGGAGTCTCAACAAAAGACAGAAAAGGCAACTGAGCTGTTGCTATGCATGGAATACACCAAAGATGTCAACAAAAAGATCTGTCACACTCCCTTAGGCATCCACTTAGTGTATGTAGATACTTACCACTGTTGTCACACTGGGAGCAATGTATAAGAGCTTCAGCTTTTCCTTTCTTGTTGGACTCCTTACCCTTCAGACAAATTCCACATATAGCATTTGGAATGACCTTTGGCTGGAAGGGTAGAAGAGGGCTATAAATTCATTCCAGAAGAATTTACAGATTCAACAGGAAATGTCATCTATCTCCTTAACTGTTAAAATTAAAAAACTATCTGTTAGGATGTGTGAACCCTAAAATTTGTGACAATTACTGACAAGCAGCAGCACTGAAAAAAAATCATAGATTTAAGTACCTAAAGTTTTGCATTTGTCATACATAGTCAGTTATATGTAAATCCAATTGGATCAAAAGCATATACTTGCCTCTTCCTATTAATTCATCAGCTAACATTCTCCTCACTGGAAACTAAATGTGACATAGGATGAAAAATTTCAGGAAGATTCTTCTAATACAGAATAATCCTTTATGAACTGCTATGTGGATTTCCTGTTTATGAAGGAAGTTATACATAATTTTTCTATTTGCATTACATTCATCCCTAAATACAGAAAATTAATTACAAAAGCAATAAACTTGATTTTTTTATCTTCAGTTTCAAAGTATCTGATTAGCTATGCTGTACAGGGTTTATTTCTTTTACCATTCCTTCTTGTATCCAGTCATAATCACTGCAAGAAACAGAGCCTTCCATTTAACTACAGATTTACATTCATAAGTTTCTAAGTGATCATCTGGAGTGTGTCTGGATCCATGAGATCCATTTAAAGGGTAAGAGAAAGAGCAGGCTGGTACAATGTGGAACATCTATATAATTCTGTCCCAACTCCATAGATACACCAACAGTTTCATCCTGATGAGGTCTGAGGAAGAAGTAAGGCATTCCAAATTTCAGAAACATGGCAGTAGTTATATTGATGAGCTTTGACTGCTGCATAATGAAATTAGTGAGAAATGTAGTGTACAATTAATGTGGTGCTCACTAATGTTAAGCTGACTAGTGCCAGTTTTAAAAATGTTGCTGCAAAGACCCAGCAAGTAGAGGGAGCTGCAGGCATATCCTCTTCTGAACAGTGTGACAGCAAGCAAGGAGTCGCAGTGAACTACCAACCACGTGGGGAGAAGAATGAGGTTTAAAAAACTGAAACCACAAATATATGTATCTATATATATGTGTGTGTGTGTATGTATATATATATTTAAAAATAATTACAAAGATCTTTCACAATACAACTTAAGTGTGTTTATTTCTCCAGCCAGTTTTTGATAGCACCTAGCAATGTAATTATTGCTTCAAGTTTTCTGAAGTTTTCAATCTGGTTTTTATGTCAAAACATGGCTAGAGCCTGCTTCAAATTGTTTGGTCTAAGGAGTATTATTCAAGAAAGCAAAACACCACACTGGATGTTTATAGGTAACTTCCTTCAAAAGATGACAGAGGCATTCATAGACACTTTTTTTGCTTATTTATTTTAAAAAAGCAAAGTCAACCTGTTTTATACATAAATATAATAAAACAGTAAAAGAAGTCTAACATTCACAAACATCTCTACAAAAAATAAATATAATGGAAGCAAACCCACACATAAACTCTTTTACTGTTAACTATACTACATGTCCTACATGTATACCTTTATACCCTGCTCCTCTCAACAAAAGTGGTACATGCTTGAACCTTGTCAGTGTGGCAGCATTTACCCTTCTATTGTTTAGGCTATATTTTTTTAAAATTGTTTTAATCTATTTCTAAGAAACCAAACCTTTCCAGAATAGCAAGTGCACTTTTCTAATCAGACTTCTGGCTTGTTACAGATTTATATTTTACTGCCTTCACTATACAACAGCACACTCCCCAGTAGTCCAGCCAAAGTGAGCTGCTGTCTGGACACATACTAGTGTTACAGGTATGTGCAATTCACACTCTGATACACATAACTCTCAAGGTAGACATTGATACAGATGCATTTATTAACAATGCTTCCATTTAGTCTTAGTTCACTAAACTGTATGCATTAGAAATCGTGCATATTGGGGGGGTGAGAATCACAGCCTATTAAAAATGAAGTTCCAACAGTATGGAAGTATTTTTACAAAAATGAAAATGAAAAAAAAAAAAAAATCAAGACTACTCACATTTCAGTCCAGTTCAGTTCTATCACCATAAATGGCTTTTAGAAATGCTACAAAAAAGTCTGTCAATTCCAAATGGGAAGTCACAATATCCCATCCCATTAGGAATAAATTTTGATTTCTGCATCCTCATCTTATTGGGATAAGATAGGACAGAAAATGAATGCAGGGTCAAAATGATGACTGTGTGCTGTGTAGGTTTTCACTTCCATGCTGCTGTGCTGCAGCTCTCGAAGTAAGCTTTCCAACTACACCATTTTTATAACATCCTACTCTGAATGCAAAGTGTTACAATTTCATATGCAGTGACCCGAAACAGAAGTGTTGCAAAATAAAGATACTAAATACATTTCAGTTTTATGTACAAAAAAATCTCCTGTACGTTTAACAGTACCCTGTGTGTGCAATTGTAGTAGTCAGTCCTGCAGTAACAGACTTGCTACTTGTAGCATGGCAAAATGTAAAACACATGCTAATCGTTCTTTGTTAAAGAACTGACAATAAAAAAGACTCCATATAAAATACAGTATTTCTTTTACTCAAAAATAACTCAGTGGAAATGTATGGAATCCTGTAACACTCATAACGTGGCTATAACTATACATATGTATGCTGATGCCATAGCAATTATCCTTCAATTTTAACTACATGTAACCAAAAGATTACTGTCCTACAAAAATAGTCCAATATTAGAGAACAATATAGAACTAAAGTATTCTAAAGATTTCACAGGGAAAACACTTTGAATCAGTTAAGCCTTTAGCTCAAAGTGCCTTAACATTTAGGCACATACGGTAGGTATATTGTTATCTGGTGTTTTTATAGACTCACAAACAAGAATCATTCTATCTTGACAGTTAAAACAGCTCATGTAATTTGGCTTATTGCAAGCTTTCAAACGTTCCCACAAACAAGAAAGCCAATCCTCTCACCCTCCCAACACACCATCACCACCTCTGACTTAACATCCTGATGGTTGATGCAGACAGGGTATGCTGACATTGTAAAGATGTGGCACTTAAGTTTACAATGAGACCTTGTTACTGACAGAATCAGTGATTTTGAACCAATAAGTAATTGCTATGGGAATCCAATTCCAAAATGCAGTGCTGTACACTACCACTGCACTTCTACAATTTTAAGTTCAAAACTTTGTTGAAAGTTCTGTTCCATCTGTTCCCTCCCTATGCATTCATAAGGCCATTAAATAGATTGGACTAATCAAACACTTGGGCATCTCACAGCTACGTGGAACTTCTATAAACCAGTGGCACACAGTCTCTAATGTCAAGGTAAACAAAGCTAAAGCAAAATTTCAGCTTTCATCTTTGGATTTCATGTTCATGGGAATACCGAAGTGCATTCTATGTCTACGACTTCTTCCAAAGTTACATATAAAAAATATATATATATGTGACAATCAAAGTCTAAATCTCCACAGTTCACGCATTTCTTAGTAAGTTACTGAAATGAGAAAATGCTACTGGAGCTTGCTGTCTGTTATGAACTTGTACAGATACTGTATGTAGAGAAAAATTATCAAAGCTGTCCAATTCTTGCTGGAAATTAGCTTCTTAATGTAAGTTATAGTTTATTTACTATTAACTTGGTAAATACAGATAGTAAATATTTATGAATATAAAATGCCATCAACAGCTCACTTTTGCCGAGACAGATTCTCAGTATGTACAAATTTGTCACTGACAGAAGTGTTCCTTGTCCTGTAACTGTCAATAAGCATTCCTGACTAGTAAACATTCAACCCTATCTTAACATAGTGTTTTCCCCTCTTTATGGGTCTATTCCTGCTCCCATGTAAGTCAATGGAAAATTCTCATTCCTCTCAGTGGAGCTGAACTAGACAATTATGTGCTTTAAAAGTGTTACAGTTTATTCATATCCTTTCTCAGTATGCAGAATAGTAACACATAAATAATGCATGTCAATTCCCATTTCTTCTGAAAAGTATTTTTATCTTAATTTTTGAAATTACTATACAGGAACACTGAAGATTTGGGTCTTAGGTTCGGCAATCACTGCTCGATAGCTGAAATGTCTTAACATACTCACGAAGTTTCTAGTTTAGATAAAAGCATATTGCCCACAAATGTTACTACACAGTATGAACTACATAAAAAGCTATTTTCCATATACTGTTACAGTGATTAGATAGTGTTGCCTATACAGCTGTAATAAGCTTTTTGCCTTCCACCCTATACATCGTAACATCACAGGATAAAAGGCTACACTTAAAATGAATGTCTTAACAATACCTTCAGCCATATAGCTGCACTTTACAGCACTGGTCTCTTGGTATGCTGCCATATGAAATAGGAAAAAAAGTAACAGATAGTGACTGCTAGCTTCAAACTGGCACATACTTCTGACTGCTATGTTAAAGCAGACAGAAAGATGTAGAGCTGCAATGATAAATCCACAATGGATTTTTCTAGTGTTACTGCCTAGGAATCTGAGAAGTTAACACAATAGGAGGCCACTGTACAGCTAAGGTAAAGAAAAGCCCCACATGAAATATAAGCAAAAAGGAAATAAGGAAGAAAACAGATGGAGCACACAACAGGAGAACAGCTAGTGAAGTACAGCAAGCAGAAGTTCCACATTATTGTATAAACCAAGTACTTCAGGGAGAGGCTGGTGAGTAAAGTTCAGTCAGGGGCTTTTTTCTTCTACCTTGTACCCAGGAACTGATTTGGGTAATACAGAACGTTTGGAACCATCTTTTCTTGGAGTAGCACTTTTGTCTCTTGTTTTTTGTCTTCCCTGAAAAGAATCCTCCTGGTTGTCTGTGGCGCAATCACCTTCAGATACATTGCCAGATGAATTGTCCTATAATAAAAATACCATAGCTATATTTTTTTATTTTTTGGATAGACAGACACGTCTTTCCTATACCCCTTAGAGCCAACTAAGGTAAGAGAAGGATATGTCATTCCTTCCACAAAAGCATGGGGTTTATCACAATCTAGAACACCTTTGTTCACCACATTCATATAACTGTTTTTTCTGGTTTAAGAGACTGGAATCAGCAACAGCAGTCATGTTTTCCACTTGGTACCAGTGTGGGGAGCACAACAGCGTAATTCTTTAACCATTTTCCATGGGAAGTCAGCAAGAAATCCACTAAATGCTGTTTACAAAAGTAAAGGGCCAGCAAAAAGTTAAAAAGTGCCCTTGTCACGCATTTAAAGCATACTAGCACTGCCTTGAATTAAACACGTGAAGGCTTTTTCTGCCACCCTCATCTACTATTTTCACCAGGAGCAATCTAAATATTTAATTTGGACTGCAACAGAAGAATGCCATCAACGGCAAAACACACTTCCATATTTAATACAGAACCAAACAACAGAATTTATTTTGCAGTTAAAGTTCGGGGGTTTTTTGAGGAACGAGGAGGCAAGAAAGAGGGGAAGAGGTTCAAAGAGGGTGAGAGATCAATGTAAGCATAATTAAGAGCAGCAGCACAAGACTTTTCTCAGGAAAGTGTTAATAAAGGCTTCCAAAAAGTTCCAGAAGGAAGCAGTGTGATTACTCACATTTATTACAATAAAATCCAACAGGCCAAATAACAATGGTGCCCTACAGTAAAACACACTCTGTAAAAACACAAGAGTAATCAGCCTGTGCCCCAGATCCTAAAATCAAAACAGACACAGGGCAAATAGAGGAGTGTAACACAAAAGCAGATCAAACTATGTGGCAACAAGAAACGGTATTTATCACCATTATTTTAGGGGAAGGGTTATTTAGGACAGACCTATTAAAACACTACAGAGCAAGAAAACTGCTACTAACTCCAACAATGGGGGGAGGGTGAAAAAGGAAAATGTATAAAGCATATTGTGGGATTCACCAGGGAGATCTGACAAATGGCAGGTAGCCCAAATCTGACAATGTCCCACCTCTGTGTTTTTTCTGAACTATATGCCCTCTTAGTGACTAACTAGCTAAGACCCCCTGCTCCCATAGCCAAAACCACTTCATACAAATCTGATTATCGATTTTCCACACTTCTCTACACTGCTCAAACTCAAGGATGTTTTTCCTTCTGCATTCTGTCACGAAAAAAAAAAAAAGATTTCTGAGCCTCTGTGAAAAATCAAAAGATAGTCTGCTTGGTCCGCTTACTTTTCTTTACCATTAATGACAATGAAAGTCAGTGGAAAAGGAAACTAGGAAAAATTAAAGACCAACTGTAAAAAAGCTGGAGTGTGATTAAACCGAAAATCTGAGTTAATATTTAGCATGCTATGTTTATATGATTGCTTCTACTCAAAATGAAGCACTCCCAAAGCAGAAACAGTGTATTAAACAGCTATCTCTCCTTTGTTAACCTACAAGTTGGCCTCTGCCTTTTTTCTTCAGTTATAAATATCTTACAGAATTCAAGCAAGATAAATATTTACATGGCAAAATTTAGAATTGAACATATCCACCATCAAACATGTTTATCAGTCATGTCAGAAATCGTTAAATGCACTGTGACCTTCCACTGCTGTTAAAATTAGGATTGAACTTCTGGAAAGAGGTTGTCACCAAGGTAAAAACTGCACCAATACACCAATTGTTCAGCTGTACTCAGCTCATTTGAAACTCAGCTGCCTCTTGAGCATTTAAAAAACAATCAAGGTATGTATGTGAAAGTTTCTCTTAAGTTTCAGATAACAGTTAATTCTGCATTAGCCTAAGTGGAGAAAAGATAAATATATTTTTAAAGATGTATTGTAAAGCAAAAAAACCCAGTGTCTTTTACCTTCTTTATAAATTGGACTATAGTAACTATTTCTATACTGAGTACTTGCTGCTTCCATGTCACAAAAAGTTGTGAGGTTATCAACACCTTTGCTTTAGGGACAGATTCTGCGGGAATTCAAATAGCAAAATATACTGTGACCTGAACTACAGTGTTCATTCTCCTCAGAAATGCTAGCAACTTCCCTCTGGGAAAAAGAGCATAATGAAGAGCTGCACTGGGAAATTTCTTCAAAATTTCTTTAAACAAAACAAACTAAAAATAAGGAAGAAAAGGCCTGAAATTTCAAATATTTATTCAATTTACTTTGGACCAAATGGACCAAAACAGAAAGCTGGAGAGCAATGTTATGAAATAAAACAGAAGTACTAAAAAAAGCCTTCCCTTCATTTTGCAAATGTTAGAAGATTCTACTAAGAAACTAGTTTAACTAACAAAAGTGAAGGGAAAGGATTTTTTTGTACAAGAATACTTTCAATTTGTCTCACCGAATTGCCTTTGATTTTCCGTTTTTCATCACCTCGTCCTTCCTCTGCATCATCTGAATCTCCATCACTGTCCAATGCAGGCAGCTCCGGATCCAAAGGAGGTTCATAAAGAGCTGTGTTTAACGGCAAGTAACGAAGCTCATCTGGAGAGTACCTAAAGTAAAATAAATAAAATTAATTAATTAATGTGTACTTTATGTGTAAGTAGTAAGTCACACAGTATACAGGAACTTCACTGAAAGAGTCTCCTTTTTTTTCAGGAATGCACATAAAAACATGCAGCTCTGAAAACAAAGGAAACATACTAATTTCTCCTCCCAAATGTGACGCCATGTATAGTACTTGTTTTCTTTTTAGAGCAGATATTCATGGAACACAGGAGAGTGTATTTGCAAAGTTTTAACCAATCCATGTTTCTGTGTCCAACAGACTGTACACTTTGTTTATGAATGTACAGTGCCCCTTAACATATGAACAATTCTAACCTAGGGCACACAAACATGTCCAAAGCAAAGCAAATAAAGAATACAGCTGTATATCCAACTACTGAGAACAAAAAAATGCATATAAACATGAAATTTTGCAAGAATGTAAAGATCTAATTCCACTGCGTATAGACAGATAGAGCTTAACATGCATAATCTACCCTTTTTAATCTTAAAGACTAAGGAAAAAAAATCAAAGTCCTCTTACTGCTGAGGACAAGCATTGGTAGGAATAGGATACTATTTAGGTACATATTTTGAAAGGTTGTGTCCTTCACTGAGATAGAAAAGCAGTTTCACTTGCAGCTTACAAGTACAAAATAAACACAGTATGTAGTAATTTTAATTCAATTAACTTAATAAAATTAAAGTCCTTCAGGAACATCATGTAACATGCAAATTTGGGGTGGGCTGTATGAACACACACTGGAAGGAGCAAGGTACATGCAGATGAAGAGCTTCTCTAAAAAAAACCAAGCACATATAGGATGAATACTATCTATTGTACAATAGCAAGACTTCAGCAGAATCTTCAAACCTATATGTATTTGTTCAATGGTAGCATGTCACTAGTAACAAATTTATGTCAACAGTCAAGTAAAATTTTTTTCATGAAATGTAAATATCCAGCTTGAAATGTCTTTCTCTCTCACTTACAAATCCAACATCAAATTTAACCCACAAGACCAATCAAAAATTTTAAAAGAGTTTCTGAAAATTTTAAAAAGAACAGCAAGACTGTCACGCAGAAGACACGTGATCACAAGCCAGCATTACAACACTTTGATACAGAAACATTAATTTTAGCACATGTGCAGAGGCACATGAGGGTGGCAGAAGTGAAATCAGTGTCTCCTTTTACCATAGTAAACACCTGGGCAGGCCAAATCTCAGGCACTGCAATACATCAGTGGAGACAGTGATCTTGCAGTCAGTACTGTTTTGTTGACTCAAGGTGACACATCTTAGAAGACTAGCAAGTGTCTCAAATATAAAATTAATCTGAAAGCTTACAGTAAAGACACTAAAATGTTTTCCACCTGCTAGATGTAGACAAAAGAGATCAGAACTGGCAACAGAACTGGCAGTTGGAATGCTTTTAAAATACCTTTTGTAGTACTCCTGGAACTGGCCGGGTATGAGAGCCACTGGATACGGACTAACCTTTGTTCTCTCTGTAGGCAAGATCTTGTATTTTCCTTGAGGCACCTGGATAATCTGCATTGTTTAATATAAAACAATGATATTTTTGTTTCGCATATAAACTGTTGAGCCTTCCTCACCAACTACGCCCCCAAATATTTTTTTAATTGCCAGTGTTACTAAAGCGGAACAGTTACCTGAGTTCTCCCATGAGAAATTCAATACATTAAAATGGTAAGAGATCCCACTCACAAAACATATTATGGATTAAATCAAATCACTAAGTGTCTAGTGAACTGAACAAAGATTAGATAGATATACTTTAGATATACTTTAAATGGTATACTATGAAAAAGAATTTTGAAATTAGAATCTAGCAATTAAAACAGTAAACATTAACCTTTCTGACTGGCATCTTTAGCATGGATTATCACTGTTGGTCCATACTGCTTTAGAGTAGAGTAGAAAGAACATGTCCACCTAATTCTGAAATCAGACTGTACTATAAAAAAATCCATTAATAATAAAAATATATGGGAAGGAAAAGCTTACACATAAGTCTTCCTTCTCTTAGAAGGAAATGGAAGTAATTATCCACTATCTTGTCTCTAATATGGGTCAATACAAGGAAAATTAAAACTTTCAATAATTATCTGCCATGTAATAATTTGCAGAAAAAAATTTTGCTTTACTGTCTTTGTAGAAGCAGAACAGTACTGCTTTAAAAAAAATCTGGCATTTTGATCAAGCAGAGAGGCATGTAACACATGCAAAACAAAAATAATATAACACCTAACAATAAACAAGGGCATAATATTGGCAGGCAGCACATGTTTAGGTGATAAATATTTTCCTTTTTTACCTCAGGTATTGTCAGGCAAAATTTTAGAGGTATTCAAAAGAAGAATTAGCCATTTATATCAATAAACAACCCTCTTAGTTTTATGCTACTACTGTCAGAATAAAGATGTGATAACAGAATAACACTGAAATTTTTAGAGTTTCCAGAGACAATTATTTTCAGGTTAAAAAAGTCTGCAGATTAAATATATTTGAGATTATTATTTTTAGCAGTAGTACCCATTTAACAGCAAAACTGTAAGCCCCTATATGACTGAAACAATAATCAACCCCCTCGATAATAGTTAAAATGGTACCAAAGCCAACTTCACTAGAACAAGCAGGGGGCTTCACATTGGTAAGAAATTTAAATCTGCCTACATGTGTCTGTAAATCAAAATAGGCTCTTCTTTCTTCCATCCGCTCTCGGTTTAAATTGCTGTTGAATTCTGCAGCTTTCTTGGCAGCTTTTTTAATATATTCTGGAACTTTACTGGCTTCTACCTTCTGTGTATTCTGCTGCTGCATTTGCTGGAATAAAAACAATTTTATTAACTCACATACATTCACTATCAGTTTGAGAAGAGCCTTTTCTCACACTGACATTACAGATTTGGTTCACTTAAATGATAATTACTTACAGAATACTCTTTATAATGATCTGTTATTCGCTGCCGTTCTTTCTCTTGCAGTATAACAGAATACTCAGCATGTTTGGCAGGGTATTCTTTAATCATAAGATCAATTACTTCATCACTACGCAAAGCTGTTAGACCTAAAATAAATAAAAGCAAAAATGATGCTATTTGGCAAAAGCAACTGTGAGTTATTTATGTCCCACAAAGACCAACTCAAAGTTTTTGAGCAGCTAAAGACAACCTGCTGTGCACAATGCTTCTCTTTCTCAGGAAGGAGTGAACTTGTGCCATTTAGCTTTCAAGACTGATTAAGAGTTTGCTTGTACCCAAGGCTCATGTCATTACTTACAACTACAGACCCCTTCACATTGACTAAACCATCTACTTAAACTCACTGGTGAGGTAGAACCTTTGTTCTAGGTGGGACCTGGGACCTGGAAACTGTTAGTTTCAGTTTCCAATGCTGGAGAAGTGACAATTTCATTAAACTGAAGAACCTTTACTGAAATTATGAGATTTGCATAATGTCTCTATACAAATTAAGGAAGAATCACTATGAGAGCAACTCAGAGCAGCAAACTACACACAGACTCTTGACTCCCAATTAAAGTATTTCAAGTTCAGAAGTCAGAATGCCTCAGTTTGCAGCTACAATGCAGAACTCCTCCCCTGAAGGTTCCAACAACTAATCTCCAAACATGGACAAGAGACTTATTTTACTACCACTGATTATAACTATGATTTTAAAAATAGGGGTAGTTAACTCAGTGCACATCTCTACTGGATACTTGAGGCACAATGTAACATTTTACTTCTATTAATAAACAGAAGTAAAATAAATTAATAAAAATTAGATATGGTTCTCTTACACATATTTAAGCTAAAAAAATAGAGAGATGAGAAATAGAGTTGGTATACTAAAGATTGTTAGCATATAAAATGACATTACATTTTCCCAGACCCGTGATATACAGAAAAAAAAAATGTGGCAGCATCATTTAAACTCTAATATACATTAGCAGGGTAAGAAAAAAACTTTCAATATAAGCCTCAGCAACCGCATCATTCCATTTCAAGTACATTCAAGCGCTTTAATATACACTCTTCTAATTTTTAACATAGAAGGTGAACCACTTAAGCTACATTGATGTTTTCTGAGCTCCAGTGCAACAAAATAAGATGAAAGTATATAAAGAGACCATGTAAATATATATGTAATATGTTATACCATTTATATATGTAATATATATCATCCTGTAAATATATTCATATAACATATATATAAGAGACCACATAATTATAATGGTCTCTTTTCTCAGAGAAAGAGGTTCTAGAAGTTAATTTAGAATACAGCATATTCCCCTCTAAGTAATTAGAATAGATCCAAAATATATCTATTAATAATAAATCTGGAATACTGATACTTCATGGACAATTTACCAAGTTAATAATAAACCACTTTTAATTTCAGAATTTATGTTTTCAGTTGAGAGGAATGCAATTCTTCTCTACCAAACTGAACCCCCTTTTTCAGTATGCCATACTTTTTATACTGTAATAAGGAGTCTAACAATTTGTTTTCTTACCTAGTGTGCATTGAGTCTCTGTGATAACATTTAGTTCTCTGAGGTAGAGCTTCTCCTTGTGAGATAAATCTCGCCTTTCTAAATCTCCAAAGAAAACAAAAAACAGAAATAAAAATGTGCGCAGTTACTGAAACTCCCCCATTAACAGTGTTGAAGTATTTCAACAATTTTGCTTCCAGGCAGCTGGAGTCTCTATTATACTACTATTCCAAGAAACACAGTAACTTTATAAATTAATTTTAAATGTAATAAACAATGTAGAAACATGGTAAATTTTCTTGGCGCATAGTAGGTCAGGACCCTGCCTATAATTATGATTTACAGAAAAACTAAAGAAACCTGATGTAAAAATTCAAACAATTTTACCAGACACTGAAAGTACAGTCTTTTTTCCTTTACTGTGACTTTTAAAGAGAAATTCCCCAACAAAAGAACTAGATTTGACAATTCTGAATAATGAAGACTCAAACACTAGAACCTCCACAATCATGTTTTGTTTTTTAAAAAATTCTCCACAGCGTAGGAATTGTGCCACAATTTCCAGAAACAGAATATAAAGATACAGTTATATAGTAAGAAATCACCAACAAATCACTTAAAAAGAAAACTGACATCAGTTTTCAAAAGGTACTTGCTGATCTAACCCCCAAATCAGACTTGTCTGCAAATTTTCAGTGGCAATACCACAAAGTCTTATGTTACTTCAAAAACCATTGGATACATTTTCAATATGCCAGTAACGAAAATACGAAGTACAACATGTATAATCCAGGTCTGCTTTTGCTGGGTCTTTTTTCAGTTAGCTTATCCCATAACCAAAGAAGTGCAGACTACATCCAAACTCTTTAAAGACACGAGATTTTAGAAGAAAAACTTTAAAAATAAATACCTGGATATTTTCTTTTAAAGGAAGTCACACCCAAATATTCACTGACTTGCTCCTGAAGCATATAGTATTCTCCTGTTTCATCTGGTGGCCATTTGTATTCTATCAAATTTTCAGCAGGAAAATAACTATACCTAAGAACAATGTTAGAACAAATCACAGCAATCTTAAAGAAGAATACTTACATTTCTAGAAATTTAATAATTCCTATTTATATGTAAATGAACAGTAACTACAAAGTTGGGCAAGCACTTTAGAACACTGCATCATGTTAACCCCTTTCAAAAGTTTCTTTGTTACTCCCAACGTCACATATATTTCTCTAAATCACCACTTATCAACATCCTAAGGGACAGAACCTGAACAAAGTGATATTGATCATAAAGGAGAGAAAAAGCAACTACTACAGTGTCAAAATTCATCAAGCATGCAATGTCTTAAAAACACGTAAACTATGTATCTGATTGTAAATGAGATGCAGCACTTTTTGAGGCATTTTAAAATAAAATGCCTTAAAACATGTTGAGAGCAAAAGACAGCTAGCTATTTACAGGACATCACCTCAATTCAGAAAGATATATGAAGAATACTCAAGTAAAGAAGAAAGAGCTAATACTAAAGCATACTGAACAATACAGTCAGACTTGCAATAAAAGAGCAGGAATTGAAAAAATGGTTATTACCCAAGGTCTTGACTGGAAGTTTCACAGCTCCGAGAACTGTCCCCCGAGCCCATACGCCGTCTTTTGGATGGCTGGCTGCCATCATTGGAATTTTCTTCTGTGTCATCCTGAAATGAAAATAAATATTAAAAAAATGAGAGTACTCAGAAGACCATGTAAAACACAAAAAAAAAATTGCAAGGCAACCCACAATTTCAATATACTTGAACTGCTAAGCCATTCTATGACAGTATTAACAAACAACTCACAGGACAGTTTATATAACAAATTATTCTCTTTTATAAACTACCTGCATGATACATGGTAGCCCAGAAGGAGAACTAGGTAGCTTCTCACCTGTTGTGTGTAGGTAGAGTTCTGAATAGAGCTGTAGCTCTGACCACCAAGTCCAGAATTCCTGATGTAAACTATCTCTGGCACTTAATCAGACTAGCACTCCAAACCAAAAGCAAGTGCAGAGCAAAAACACCAAGCCCTTCCTGAGAGCTGATGGTTATAAAATCAGGGAAAACATTACCAAAAGCAACACAGGAGTTTATGGGCATACAGTTAAAATAAAAGTATACAGTTTACAAGAAATATCACTACAGCAAGTAGCAAAGACTTGTCTCGAGACAAAAAAATATGTGAAAGAAAAAGCCCAACTCCGTATTTCAACAGATACAGAACAGAACAAAACTATTACAAGGGAACATTCAGAAGTTAACTTACAGGTGTCACTCTTCAGATTTAATGTGATCAATGTAACAAAATGTGAATAAATGGTGAAGAAGAGGAAAAAAAGACCAAAGCAAAACACAGAGTTCTGAAAAATCTAGATGATAGTGATTCAGTTGATGTGGTTTTCACTGCTTTGTTGTCTAACAGTGCTACACAACTCCCACCTGCATCACCATCGATCTCATAGCATTTAGGGACCAACCCTGTCTGATCATAACTGATATACAGAAAGCAGAAATCTTTGAGTGAATTGCCTACTGTAACCAGCACTAGAGCCAAAAACAAAACAGTTCTTTAAGTAATTTTCTAAAGGGGAGCAGTGTGAAAGAATCAATTTCCTAACTTCTGTGAAAAGTTTAAGCAAGAGGAATTAAACTATATACTTACTTATTTAATAATGACAATAATTATTACACCTACTTTTGCTAATATCTTTCATTCTGGTATGTTTTACTTATCATATGACTTGAAATATCAATTTTAAAATATTCCAGCAAGTAAGATTACCTTTATTATGCAACATTTCACAATGTTGTAATCAAGACAGGTCATAGGCAAAAAGCCTTTGTCTCCTGGATTTTGGGCCTATTTCTTGTTTTTCACTATTTTTTACAAATTTTTTCTTCCACTTTAAGGAGCAAGAAGAAAATCTTTCACATAGTAACAAAAAACTGAAAAGCAAAATTTAATGAAACAGTGTTTTCTTAGTGCAGCCATACTTAAAGAGTCTGCACTTTCACTCACATTTCATAGCATTGCTGAGAATACCCTGAGTATAAAGTCAGAAAAATACCTGAGTATAAAGTCAGAAAAACGAAGCAGCAGCCCCCGGTCAAAACAATATTGCACTGGAGTATTTTGTGACACAGCTGTCTTATCAGTAGTTCATCTCTACTTCCCAGAAGAATATTAATGCACTCCAAATCTTTTTAACTGCTAGACAAAAACTTAAACAGGGCCAAAGCAACCCTCTGGTTTACCAAAAGACTTCGAAACATCTTTAAAAGACAGATCTCAACCTGACAGTTTGGTGGAAGTGCCTGATATCAGTTTCTCCTTTCACTTTGTAATTTTTCATTAGATCTGGTACTGTTACAAAGTATCAGTATCCTTAACATAAAGAGATCAGTGTCCTCCATTTCCATCTTTGCTTCCTTATTTGCTTAAAATTTCACGAAATTCAATCACACAAGTTGTTTGTTGCAGACGACTTAGTATAAGAAGTGAAAACATACGCGATCCAAAGGCTCAATGCTGCTCAACCACACTTACTGTTTAAAAAAAAAAAAAAAAAAAAGGCACATCTCTGTGGCTTTCTTTTCATGTAAAGTCAAACAACGCCAAAAAAAGTCCCTTTCTCCCTGAAAACGAATGTTTCTGTAAATACCTTGTTAGTCCTTACGAAACATGGTGACGTTACAAACTTCTGGTACGTCTATCATTTTAAGACGACGTAACGCTCCTTTACTGAGCGACCGAGAAGCCTGAACTACCCGAGACGCGTTTCAAAGAGCGACCGCCGATCTGCGCCGCGAGTACTTGGCGCCACAAGTGCCCGCGGAGCCCGGGAGCAGCCGGCGGGGCCAACGCGGAACTGCCCGCGGCCAGACCCAAACTTTCCCGGCTGCGGCATTGCCGCGGTGCGGACCGAGCTGCCGCGCCGTCCCCGGGAAGACGCCGAGGGACTTTTGGGAAGGAGGACGGCCCCGGACAAACAGCTCCAGACCCGCGCTCAAAGTTCGGCCCAAGGCGCGGGACGCCGCCCGCCGCCGCCCAGCGTCCCCGGCGGGCGTAAGGTGAGCCCGGGGCGGGCGGGTCGGGTGGGAGGAGCAGGT
>VZRL01007070.1:147024-259827 GCA_013397895.1 Origma solitaria
CGCCGGCGAACAAAGCGCACAGCCGCGCCCCTGCCCCGGCGCCGCCCCCCGGCCGGGGCCTGCCCCCGACTCGCGTGTGCGCCCACCCGCGGCCCGGCTGCTCGCCACCTCTCGAGGTTTGGCCACGGCTCCAAACGCGCTCAGACCAAAGCTGGCCACGGGGCGTTGGGAAGCACCGCCGCCCCGTCCGCGTTTGCTTTCAGCTCCCAACAATAAAACGGACGTGGCTCGATTTCCACACAAGGCAGATCCAAAAGCCGATGGCTTCACACTTCACAGATCTGCCCGAGTCTCATTTTAATCACTGCTGCCCTTATCAATTGCAGACCAATTCTCAATAGCCTCATTACTGACCCCATCATCGTCCTGCCACTGCCACCAGAAGACCCCAGACCAAAGTGAGCTAACTTGCTCAATTCAGTACTTGGCCACCAATCAGACCCTAGGTGATACTTAACCAAAGGTTAAGACCCGGGAAACATAATGACTGAACTTTCACTTCACTCAAGGCAAACGACTGGAAATTTGCACAGGTTCCTAGGACTGCACAACACAGCTTCCCTCCCAGCTCAGTTTCTAGGCAGACTAGCATTTTATCATAGATATAACTAGGTAAAAAATGAACACTGCTTTTTCTTACAAAAAGAATGCTTTTAAGAAAACTGATACCTGCAATTTCATTTAAGCATTGGTTAACAGTCCTAGGCACCCAAAAGACAAGCAACATTCAAAATTTTGCAATGTTTGGCCTTACACCAGTTGCTTCCGCTTCCACAGCAGAGCATTACAACAGATGAAGCCCATATGTACTCAACCATAAACATTTCCAAAGCACTTTTTTGGGTTTGTTTTTCTTTTAAAACAGAGCAAAAACCGAGGAAAATTTTCTCAACTGTATGTCAGTCTGAATGTGCCAACAGCAACAGGACAAAAATGAATACTAAAATAATGCTGTTTTGAAAATTTTCAAATATACCATGTACTGTGATGCACAAATCCAGCTGTGACCTTCAGAGTTTTAGTCGGCGTAACAAGCCATTACCAAGGCCAGTGCAGTAAATGTATCAGTTTCACATTTAGCTGAAACCCAAGTGTCTCTTTGAGCATCCCAGAGGCACCTGCTGGCAACCTAAAGGGATAAAAAAGAAAAAGGTATTAGTGAACCTATATACAGCAGTTTTACTATTTCTTTTTTAAAGAACACACAGCATTATCTAAATGCTAATCTAATCATATTAGGAGAGTTAGAACTATTAAAAACAATGCAAAAGTTGAATAAAATTAACAATTCCTATTCAATGTTAAATACATGTTCTTGCTTCACAGTAAAGCTCCCACAAAAGATCCAAAAATCTCAACACCAAACCCCAAATTCTCTCTCACATTCACTTATTACACTTTGGCATACTGTCAGAGCACCACTTCAAAAGCAACAGAGTATCTGTGTGAACAGACATTCATTTTGGGAACATATACAACTAAGAAGTCACATTCCCCATTCCTCCACCTCCAGCTTATTCCAGTCTACTGGTGACCATTTATTGGGCTCTCAGCTTTTTTGATAAAATTGTTTTCAAAGCTAAATTGATTGCTGGAATAAACATATTCCTTGGGAGAAAAAAAGTTAACTTGGACCACTTCAGCAATCTGCTTGCACCTACAGCTCCTCAATCAAAGCACCACTTCAGAGGCAGCATACTTTGAGATGGCACCAGAAAAGCAGGTAAATGCAGGCACTTCACAAACTGGCTTTGGTACTGAAGCTGAACCCTTCAAACGTTGTTTCACATAACTCACTAAACACAGGTTGGTTTAAACAATCAGGTTTTAAAAACTGATGATGAACACTCCAAAGTAGAAGTGTTCTTTGACACTACTAGACAGATAAAAATGTTCTGAATGCCAATGGGAGCTTGGAATACTGAATTTGTATACCAACACAGCAAAATCGACAATCCTTTTATTTTAGGTGTTCCAAGTTCAGATGACTGGTGTTAATTTGCAGTCCCAGGAGCATGTCTGGTGGCAACTGCAGTCACCCTCTCTTTCCCTGCCACCCTTCTGCTCCATGTCACGCCACATTACAACTGCACAGCATTTTGTGTAGAATGTGACAACCCAAATGGAGATCCAAGTACAATGGACAAAGAAAAACGAAATTTGCTGAACTCGTGCAATTGTACTAGCACAGCACACAGGGAAAACAACTAGTTGACAGGGAAGTGCAGTAGGGGCTGTTTACCATTTACTGAACAAATGAAGACAATGATCTTCAGAGAGTTAGGCAGAATCACAGCAGCACCTTGAATTGTCACTTGACAAACTACTACCCATAAAGAACATAAAAGCTCCAAGACCACCTCAAACAAGCTAAGCTGCTGAATGTGAAAGAATATCTAGGAGATAACACACAGTTCTAGAAATTGTTTTCAGTTTTCAAAAGGTGTAACAAATATTTGCTTACAATCATTGCCTGATTGGCCTTTTCCACAATTAGCACTGATACCACATACTTGTAACGGTCATAGCCCAATGCCTTCACAGCCTTTAATATTTCTTCTGCGATTGAAGCACACAAGAAGGGACCAGAAGTTCCACTGTATTTGCCTCCTTGAAGTTTATTCTATCAAAAACAATTTTGAAAGATCTCAGTTTTCATCCTAGTAGTCTTTTGCAAAAAACACCCTTTACAGTCAGTTTCATTACAAGAACATGAGAAGAACTAATGAGTAGAACAGTCAATACAGATGATGGTCTTGAACATCAAAGGATGCACTACTTTTACTCTAAAATGTTTTATCTGTTTGTTTTTTTTTTAAATGACACACCTGCCCAGCCAATCTCTATATAACAATCAGGAGTGTGTTCTTCTCCATCATTTGGGCTCAGTTCACTGGAAAACAGTGCTACAAATACCTGTTCCAAATATCCAAGACATGTCTTCCAGGCAGCAGAATTAAAAAGATCTAGTTATAACTCCTCAAAATCCCACTAACTGTTTTGTATTATCTCAACACATTTTTACCTTTCCTTTTTGCTTAATTTTCATACGTAGCAGTCTGACTGCCAAGGATACCAAGTAATTTTATGCAGGTCATGTGATCTTAGCAGAATTACCACAAATTCAATGTCATGATCTTTTGATAACTATATATTTTGCTGATTATGGTACTTTGAACTGTGCTGTAGCTCTCCTTGATTTAAAACGCAAGAGTTTAGGAAGCTTCAGCTCCACCTAAAGAGCACATGCTCAGGAATGACCTTGCCGAGGTCCTTCCGCACTTTGTAAAACAGAGTACATTCACATTCCGCTCATGTGCCAAAACTCAAAGCCTGCCAAGATTTATGCATATGTTTAAGTTTATGCAATTTACACTATCCCGTAAATACTTTGCAAGACAAGCTACTTTTGCAATGACACAATTAATTTTAAAAATACTGTACCGTTAGTATCGCTTGAGCTTTGTCTCTTACTAAAGAATCCTGAACTTTTTCACGTGGCTCCAGTCTGTATGTGTTAGGGCATTTTGGCTTTTCCTGTTCTGTTGGAGCTGCGCGTGAAGCTTCGTGTTGTACTTGTGTCTTTTTTTGTTTTGGCTGTAAAAATAATACAGCACACATTGACACATTATTGACACATCACATGTCAATATTTTAGAATTTAAAAGACTCTAAATAATACTTTATGGTGTACAGTTAAGAGAAAAAAAAATCCCTACAATTAATCGAGGAATCTGTTAACAAAAAACACAGAAAACTAGAAACTGGTTATCATCTTCTGGCTGTTTTAACACTACTGTTTTGCCTGAAAAAATGAGAAGTGGTTGACTTCCACTCAACTTTAACTTCTTTTCCAGCAAAATCCAACTGTACTTTGCATTTAAACTCAGTCAATCAGACACACCACATTAGCACTCTGAATCCACTCCATTTTTCAAGTAAAAATATATATTAACATATCCATCCCAGACTGTCAACCACAAGTTCGAGCTTTTCATTCAAACAGCCTACACAACATGCAAAATACAGACTTCATTCATTTACTACTTCACTTTACTCATCCTTATTCCTTGTTACTAAACAAGCATGTATTGATTTAATTTGTTCATTTTAAAAAATTTAAAAAAAAAAAAAAGCAGCTTCAGTCTGCAAAGCTTTGTAATTTTGCTTGGAACTTAAAAACAGATCTCTGAAGATCACATTTTCTCCCCGTCCAGCTGTGTACTCTATCTCTTCAACACATATAACAAAACTTGTCCCTCTGTGAATGCAAGAAGCAAGTCAGATGTTGCAAAAAAAAGTCATCCACTGTCCACCACAGCGGCTTAAAACCAAACTGTAAAATAATACCAGAGACAGAAAAGCACAAGGAATCAATTTGATCATAACAAATGCTACAGGCAATGGTCTTCCATACCAGCTACTTCCTAACAAACCACTTCCAAGTTTTGCTGACTCTTCAGTCTCTGCTCCACTTCCTGACTAGGAAGCTAGAACTTAATATGAGAACTAGGAAGCTAGAACTTAACATGAGAAAAAAATCATCAGTTTCTTTTCAGGAGAGCAGAAAAGTGCTCAAATGTGAAATAACATCACAATGCAAGGCTTATACTAAGAAGTACAGAAAAAAAAGTCACTTATGAATAATATGAAAGTCTAATGAAAATTATTTTAAAAGAGGCGCACTAATCAGGGGCTCACAAATCTTTCCATCTGAGCAGTTTTAAGAATCAGGGAAGAAATGCAGTTTCTTCTCTACGAAATCACTTACTTATTAGTCCTGTCAACAACTGTGGACATTGCCTAAAAGTTCCTTAAAAGCAGTGATGCTGGCAGCCATATTGCAAATTGCCTTCTGGTGTTTGTTGAACTCTGAATAGCACTTACTCTAAAAATGCAAGGACTAAACACATTTGCACTTAGCCTGTGAACACTCATTATCTACTCACTACAAACTCATTTCTCAAAAGAGTACTGCCCTGGCATGCTCATTATACGTCAACTAAGAAGAAAAACCACTTCAAGTCTTCCACCTGAGTGCCTCAAATGAGCATCCCAATCCATGTGAGTAGAAATGAACCTGTGAAAAAGGGTGCAATCCAAACAGTGATTCTTTGCCGACATGGTTCAGCATGAGCCTCACCACCTTCAACCTCTTTCATTACTGATGGAAGAAAATTCACGTGTATAGCACACAACTTCTAACAATGCTGATACTTCAATGTTTACCTGCTATTATTAGTGATATGAGTTTTCATTTGCAAGAACTCAGTGCATTTACTAATGAGGCAACCAAAAACCTTACTGATTTCTCTACAGAGCTGGCTAGTAAATGAACCTACTTCCATATATCACTGTATAAAATACACAGTAAAACCCATGTTTTAGCACAATGTTGCAATTACATTTCTGTAAAATTTTTGCACCCTCTGTGAAAAAAAATCTCAAAAATTTCAAAAACTGACTTTGCATTTGAGCACTTGACCAAAGACTGCCTGTTCTTACATTACTCAACTCAAGTACATTGGCTTAACTGGAAGGAAGTATGCTAAAAGAAAAAAAGCTTTTGCTATTTGAATGAAATGCTGTTAGTAAGTCCATTTTAAAAACCAACAGTTGTTAAACAAGAAACAAACAGTTCTTGTGTATTCGTTCATAAGAGGCCACACCTTCCAGCTTAGAGCAGCACCCCGAGTTGGAAAGACTGCCCCACCAAAGGGAGGACCACCCTGGCCTTCTCTTTACCATCCCAGGAGTTCGGCCTCGCCATGCCCGAGTCAGCACGCCAGCTGCAGGACGGATGCCAACACGACAACTGACCGAGCAGAACGGGCTCGAGCTATCCCACACGCCCGCCAGCCTAGAGGGAACGGCATTCCCGATACCAACTTTCACAAGATCACACGCACCTTTCAACCCACGTTCTCCCACACCCCGTACTGTCCTTCCTAAGGACCCAAGTCCCATCCTTCCCTCCCAGCTGAAGCGCTGCAGCCCCGCACCGGCACCCCCACCTCCGTCGGCCATCATATCGCCCGCTCCCGGGGGTGCCCCAGCCCCCGACAGCGCTGCTCCCGGAGCCGCCCCTTGCCCTAGCCGCCGCTCACTGGCTCTTTTTGGCCTTTCGCCCCCTGGGGTCGCTTCTCCATGGCCCTGGCCACGGTCCCGCCCGGCGGCGCGCGGGGGTCCCGGCGCTGCCCGCGAGCCGGCCGTGACGCANNGGTGCTGCGGCCTGCGGGGCGGGGCGGGAACAGGCCTGCCCTGCTTCTGCCCGTGCGAGCCCGCGGCTTGGTGAGCTGCCCTCCCTGGAGAGGTCATCCACACCCCTGCCCCGAGCATGGCCCGTTTTTCACGAGCGATAATAGTAATAAAGGGTAGCTGCGGTAGTGCAGGTTTTGCTCTGGTCTCCTGTCCCTGACAGTGAAACGGGGAGAGTAAAGGGGAAGAGACACAAATTAAGGTGGACTGAATGATATGTCATATGGACATTTTAGATTTTTTTATTTCTTTTTTTTTAAATAGCAGGTAGGTACTCCAGATGGCAGCTAATAGCAGTTTCCTATGGGAACTGTTATCTTTTATCCGTGCTGATACCCATATAAATATTTCCTCTCTCCATGAAGCCATGAATTTAGAAATTACATACATGAGGGTCAATTCTACCACCTAATTAAAGAGGAAAAAATGTTTTTAATTTAATGGAATATTTTTCATTATTATTTGTTGTGGTACTTCATTTTCAAACAATTTCTTTGTTTAATGAAGCAGCGTGACTGTTTTTTGTTAAGTCAGAAGCAATTTCATCCTTGTTAACATGGGCAGTTCTATCTTTGCAATTTTTTAAATTTAAACGTTTGCTTCTAAATCAGTACATCTTTCTGTTTAGACTAATGTGAAAATAGCATGAATGCTTAGAATGCAATTCACATGTTCTTCTCCTGCCTCCCTCCAAGGATCTTGCTGGTTGTAAGGACTTGCACTCTTGATTTATTTGAAGTAGCATCAGTTTCTCTGCAAGCACGGAGTTTACGCAGAACATTTATATATAAACTGGGATATTTTACTTCAGTCTATATTGTCATGATTTCAGTAGATATAACCATTCTGAAATACACCTTCCTGGCATTATGAAAATAGAGCAATTTTTTCCCTCAATTTTCCCAAAGTGGTTCTGGTTGAGAGCTCCTTTCATCACATGCGTGAATGAAACTTGCATTGCAAACCGTAACAGCTTGTTTACAGATGCCCTGTTACAGTCTGTCTAGCTGTGCTTATGGGTATGTTTTCATAATTTTCTTTGTTCTCATGCGCTTTCCTGACACAAGGATTCTTAATGTGTGTGTGTGTATTTGTTCTAGATGGCGTTGTCAGGCTCGGTCACTACTTGTCTTTCTCAACCTGTGCATTATGTGATTTGCAAACTTGGATTTGAGAAGAAAGAAACCTATGATATTAATAATATTTTATCTGGAAACAGTGAAGTATGTTGGCAAGCTGTTACAGAGCATGTGTGTTACCTTGAATCAGGTTGGTATTTACCTGTGATAGTAGTGATACATTAAAGACTGATGCAGAATTTCAGTACAGTTTATAGCAATCCTAGCTTAGCTGTAACATTTTGTTACTGTACAGCATTAGCTCTGCTGCTGATTAGAGTATGTACAGTTCATATCTACCAAGAGCTTTAAATTTTTCATCCTCATTTGGTATTTGGCTTTTGCTGGCTCCTAAGGTTCCTGTAATCTGTGCTACCTAAGTAGCTGCTACTTTACCTTCATCTTGGTTCCCAGCTTAAAGTGCCTATAACATAAGGAGTTCAGTTCAGTTCGGAGCTTCGCTCCGACCCCATAATTGTTATCTCCTGTGTTCTTTATATAGCTTTTGCAATAAATTTAAAAGCTTGGGGCCATCAGTATTGCTACTGTTGCTTCTGTTTGTGTTTCCCAGCTTTAGCTTATACAGAAGTTTTGTTTCCCCTCTATGCAGAACAGTTTGTAGTTGTTTATTAACCAAAACAAAGCATTTGTGTTATGATGAACTTACTGAATTTTAATTTGCCAAATTGCATCATACAAGCTCTGTTATTAATTTCCAAAGGTGGTAAAAATATCTTTCAGTAAACTAGAAGAATTTATTTTTATGTAAAAAGTGTCCCACGAAAGAAGCAGTGGTACCACTCTGTAAGGTACCACATCCATCTGTGTTCTTTAAGGTTGTAAGTGGTACAATTTGACTCGTCCTTGCTGAGCCTGCACTTCCAGCTTGATTATGTGAAATTTTTGTAGAAATTCTAGTAGGTTTTTCGTATTTCAACAAAAGCAGAGCATAATGATACTATTTACTTCTGTATTGTGTTAACGTTTTGTTGGGGTGGAATTTTTTGTTTGCTTTTTTGTTTTATCTGGAGAAGGTGCTTGATCCTACCTGGTTGCATTGCAGTTTTACTTTCCAATATCTTTTCTGTGTGATGTTTTGGACAGTAAAGTGTATTGTATTGGTTGTGGTAAAATAGTCTGGAATAAATTGTCTGTGCTAAATATGCACACAAAGTGTAGCAGGTTTTATCCCTAGTGAGTTTTAATATACTGGACCTTTGGGAAGGTTGATACCCTAATCACCTTATATTTTTCAATTTAAGATCAAAGTGTGGATTATATCAAAAGCATACGATCATTAGGACCTGTATGTGAATCTGTTAATTTGCACTTCAAATCTCTGACCAAGGAGCAATTTGTAATTCAGTATGCATCATGGTTCCACTGGACAAACTGCACAGAGGTATGGAAATTTCTGTAAACAGTTAGTATTTTGGCACATGAATCCTTTGTGGAAGTTTAATGTAAGAGCACAAAAGAGATATCCATGAACCAAAATGCTTAGAATTTGTAACTAATTGTCCTTCTCTGATAGATGGTTGCTTGTAATTTTTCTGCCTTTGTAATTAGATTTTGCATTAGACAGCATGAGGCACTTTGGGCCTGTTCTAACATTAGTTTGTAGGATTTTGTTTTTATGATAACCTGTACCTAATATCAAGTGTTACCTTGTAAAGTTACTATGGATAATTTTAAAGATGTAAGGCACTAGATATCAAGAGGTGCTCTAGGGAAATTTCTCTCCAGGCATCCACACTTTTATCTCCTTGGCATGATTTTCTTTCCACATTTGCATAGCAACTACCACAGAAGAATATTTAGGTTTCTCTGTACTTTTGACAATGTGATTTTTACTTCTGCATATTGAACACAACATTCTTCCTCTCCTCCATCATACAGGTATTTCTTGAAGTGTTTGATGTTTTACAATTTACAGAAGCTACAGGAGTTGCTCTCGCCTTAATGAAACTAACATCATGCTTGGAGCGAGCCTTGGGTGATGTAAGTGCCAAGATGAGGTGTGAAAAGCCTAACTATGTGAAGATTAAGTAGAATATCCACTCTTTTCTGATATGTTGCCTAAATTTTAATCTGTCATGAAATTACTGAGCTTAAAGCCTTTTAATGGATTTCGCGGGTTCTGTTTGATTAGTGTTTTCATAATAATGAAAATGGTTGCTGGGTAAAATAGTCAAGTTATATGTTTGAAATACAAAGAAGTATACTAAATTATTTATTATTTATTCTGCTCTTTTTTTTAATAGGTGCATTTACTTAAGGGTAACAATTGTCCTTTCCTTCTAAGAGACTTGCTTGCATCTGAGCAGCTTGCAGATGTCTTTGGACAAGCTGTAGTAAGTGCATAGTTTTGAGCTGGTTTTCTTCCAACCAAATGGCAGGCTTCCAAGCACAGCCTTTACATGTACTGAAAAAGAGTTTGCAAATTCTGTAGTATATAGGAAAAATATATTGTGTATATATATATTCATTTTATACATGTAACAGTGTGGGGAATATGTGGTAAAATAGTGAATATTTTAAAGGCGAGCTCATAAGTTCCTATTTACCTTTCCATGTGATAAACCTACATATGTAAAATTTCACAAATCTGACAAGGCAACAAGCAAGCTGCAGAGTTCATCTGCTTCATCCTGAGTTAGACTATTTGAAAATACACATCCTGCACTGGCTGTTCCTGACAAGCTGTGTTCCCCTTCAAAAGCACTGCAGTAAGATGCTTTATAACTTTTGCCATATTAGAATTTTTCAAAATGGAGGAAACTAATGTGCAAAAAAAACACAATAAACCCAAAATTTGGGTGACGTTATTACCCTTGTATAAACAGAGTAGGTAGATCTTTCAAATACAGTCTTAAAAATGCACATTCTTTGTTAAGACAAAATATTGGGTGTGAACTGTGGAAGGTTGTGTTGTTAGCCACTGTAGTAGTGTCATAAGGATTATTTGTTGAATTTTGATGGCATGTGGAATATTTAACTCTTAAATTGAAAAATAAACCAAACATTTTGTTTGATAGTGATCTGGGAATACAGCTTTTAGTGCAAATTCTGTATTTTATGTTAATTTGCATTAAATTACACTGGATTTATGCTACAAGAAGTAAGAGCTAAACTTGATCTCATTTATTTGCCTGTCATAAATGTTTGGAATGTCTAGTAACTAGTTTTGTTCTTCCCATATTATATTCTATAGCCTGTACAAATAAGTTGAAAGATTCTCTTTCAGAGAATTGGGAATTGCAAATGAATTTCTCTTACTGTGAGAAGCAGTGGCCAGTCATCTTGTCAGTAGACATTGTAGTTTCTCAATAACTTCTAAAGTTTTCTGCCAGGGAAAGGTAATAAAAGTAAGAAGGGCAAGAAGGACAAAAAATAATAGATTTCTTCATGCAGTAATCACTTTGTTTATTAATTAGATGAATGTACTGAGGGTATTCATTGGATCTCCATATGGTCTGAATCTTCGTAATGTTTTGTGGCATGGGTTTGCATCACCACAAGAAATTCCTGTCAAGTAAGTTACCAGGAAAAAGAAATCTCATTTTCATACCATTCAGGCTCATGAGTTCTTGAAAAGCGGTTAGTAAAACTTACTTCTCTTATGGGAAAAAAAAAATAAAATTTCTCCTGCTGCTACTTCTTTTGGAAATGGATTTACATAGAATACTTCAGCCATTATAAAGATGGCCAGTATTAGGTCCAGTGGTTTTTGTAGCATTAATAACTTGGAACAAAAGACAGAGGAACGGGTTAGAAGGGGGAGCAACAGCAGCCAATATAGAATACAGTGATGCTTTTTTTCTAATTCTAGTATTTGTTTTTCATGCTTATGAATGCAATTAATTATTAAGTGCACCTACTTAAATGGGGAGTGTAGGTTTTGGGTGGTTTTTGAAAGAGCGCAAAAACCCTTTAGTCCCTAGCTCACAAATGTTGATTCTTTGTATAAGCTTTGCTAATATATTATGATATTCTCCCTAGATACTGTGCTATGCTGCTTTTTTTAACTGCAGGATTGGGTCAGTTGCTACAGACTTACCTTCTGCAAACTAAATCTGTTTTAGTTCATCGACCTTATGTGATCTTCATTAGCTTAGAGGAGCTTGATGTATTTCCAGGCAAGTATTTAACCATCAGCGAGTTTTCTATTATCCTGTATTTGCTATTGTTTCATTGTCCAAAAGCGCTGTTGAAAATAATGCATTTTCCAGAGTTCCAAGATTAAATCTTAGCTAAGATGCCTGTAGACACTGTCATTAGATGAACCAATCATGCTTGTAGGGCAATTTCTTAATATGTAGGCAGTTCACTGATTATTGAATAAAAAGTACTGCATTCTAAAATAATTCTAACACATGGAAACATGAAATATGGCTGCTTCTGAAAGACTTCAACTGTATGTTACATTTTTTTGATTATGAGAGTTGATTTCATGTAACAGTCGTCTAGTTTGCCTTTATGAAATCTAACTTTTTCCAGAATCAATGTTTTCCAGCTTCAAGGGTCCCAGCAGGAGTGTCCTGAGTCTTACAGGGAACGTAGTGTTGAAATAGAGTAAAAGATGGTGACACATCTTCAGTACACTAATGCTTTTCTCCAGGAAAGATTTGAAGTGTCAGATTAAAACCTTCTCATCTCCCTGTCTGCAGACCTTATTTTATTTATTCCTATTACTTTAAGGCAACAACAGCATATAGGGAATCTTGGTGTCAATGGTGATCATGGGTCAATTTGTGATACATAATCAGTGGAAGATCTGTCCAAAAAATTGAGACAGGGCTTTTGGGAACCAAATCAAGCTGATAACAGCCCAATTATTATGTAGTATAAATCCTATATCTGTTGATTTGCTTTGAATAAACACCTACTGCAATCAGTTACACTTACCATTTTAAGCTTTCTCTTGGATAAGACCTTTATAATGGGAATTTATAAGTGTGGATTTCATTACATGGTAGCATTGATGTATGAAGTGTTAGTATATTATGGTATATTTTCAATACAGAAAATTGAGAACATAGCAACAATGTTCTCATGCTCAAATGTTCTCATGCTCAAATTAGTGTACTGATTCTGGCTGAAGAGAAATTATTAATTTTTATTATACTTTTTTTAAGTATTTGAAGTAAGAAGAGAACAACTCAACAGAAACTGGGTCCAGTTGCCGTGTAGTCTTGCAATAAAAAGCAAACATGACTTTTTAACTGGTTTTACTCTCTAATTTTATATTATCAGCACAAATGCAATCTTACATATTTAAATTGTGATCTTGAATATGGCTACTGTTGTACTTGCGTAGTTAAAATAAACTGGATAACTTTTAAGTCTCCCTCTACAAATGTTAAAATAATATTATCTTTTCAATGAAATATTAAAAATTCATTCGTAAACTGTAGTTTATATGTAGATTGTATGTAGTTTTTCAATGTTGCTTTGTTAACTTGCAGATCTCAATAATGAAACACTTTCCATAGCTGAAGAACTTGTAAAACTGTCCAGTTTTGTATTAAAAACAATGTTACCATTTTGGATTGCTGCTTTCACAGCTTTCAAGCAAAGCAGGTAAGATTTTTTAAAATTAATTTTTGAATAGAATATAAAAGTAATGTATTCTGTATTTTGCAGATTTCCAGGCTTTTTTCCTAAAGCTGTTACTTAACAGCATATAGTTATGCTTTGTTATGGTGACCTCTTGGAAAGTTTGTTGAGCTATGACTTTGTTTTGTGCCAACTAAGCTTATAAACTATATTTTGAAGCCTAAAAAGAACTGTTGAAGATGTAGCAAAAAATGAGGTTTACAAAGCAAGTGGAAATAAATCTTCATATGTTAAATCACATATTTGAATTTGGAATTTAAAGAAAAAGAGTGTATTGTTTAGTTTTTTTCTCCCATGCTCCATCTTTTTGTGAGTTATTCGAGTCTGTAAGCTTGAATTCGGTGACCAGTTTCTGTTTGGTACAGGTAGTCATTTATTTTTGGTTACAAAGTGCATTACAAAGGAATTTTGTCAGTGTTGCTTGGCTTGAGACTGTTTGATTTATATTTATATAAACTGAAATGGTTTATATTTATAAGGCAGAAAAGAATCCTTTGGATATCTGTTACTTTTTCAGGTATGCTGACAGTGTGATTCTCTTACTTCCTCAACTGGAAGTTGGACTTAGATTGCTCTTCACTACAACTAATAAATGTCCAAATCGATTAATAACAGCTGAGGTAAACTTCTGTCTAAAGTCAATTATTATTACAGTATTTGCACAATAGTTATTCTAGAGGCATAGTGTCTTTACCCATTTACAAATTTACCCCCCAAAATTTCAATCAATTTTGGAACATTATTTCCAAATCTCCAGTTGAGATTCATGAATGCCTTTAATTTTTATTTAAAGTCTGCCAGTAAAAAGGACTGAAAAAGTAGTTGAAGATTAGTGTTCAGAAACAGTAGCTTAGGGTGAAAAGTAGACCATGATGTATTTGTTTTAAAAAACTAAGCGCAAAATCCCAAAGTCCCTTCTTTCATTCATACAGGGGCTTTTTTGCTATTCACACACCTGTGATATCTCATGCAAATGAATAAATTAAAGTTTGATATACATATCTAGTTAACTGATTTTGTTTGAAAGTCAAATAATATTATTTGTCTTTTATTCTAGTCCTCTGCTCTCTACACCACTTTCGATGAGGTACTATGATTTTTTTAAAAAATATATATCAATGTCAGAATTTAAGCCATGCATGTTTCCCATTACAAAAGTTAAGAATGCACTTTCTTTTGTTGATTATGACATTATTTCTGATTTTTTTTCCAAATAAAAGATGACAGACAGTAAACACTTTAAATTTGGAATCCTCCAGAAAATATCAAAATTAATACAAACTGTAATGTTTGTATTAAGAACAGAGTACTTTCTTCTAAGTGCTTTTGTCTTGAAATCCTTCACTCCCCAGAAACAAACATTCTGTCATTTTTCCCAGATTCAGTTATTCAAAACAAATACAAAAAATATTGCAAGCATATATCCTCAGTTTTACAAGTTATTTGGATTATCTCGAATTGTTTGTCAGTTAGACAGAATTAGGCATCTTGATTCTAGAGTGGAAGAAGTAGTTACAGAAAATTAGGAAAACTACTTTAGTTGGTGTTTCTTTGATTCTTTGGTCTTCAATAATGTAATAAGTTTCTATTCAAATTACTTTTTTTTCTAGATGCTAGCAAAGCATTTGGATAATGAAGAAATCAACCAGCTACCTGTAGTTCTTGAGGAGCCTGCCATGGCAAGTGTTTTGAAAGTTTTCTGGGGTTTTGTCATTGCTGTTTTTTGTTTGTTTTTTTCACTTAGTAATATATTTATATCTAATATAATTTATTTCATATAGCTTATGTCCAGCAGCTTAGAACCAGAAGCTTGTTAGCCTTTTTCATTGTGAAGGATACAAAGTCATACCTGAAAAGCAATATTGCATTAGGATATAGGACTAGCTTTCTTTCTGAAATATAAGTATTTCAGAGATATTTGTCTTTAGACTTCTGAAGTTCAGATGAATGGAGCAGAAGAAGGACTCATGTCTCATACAGGGAAATTTCATACTTACCTCTTATTGCTTCTGGTACCATTGCAAGTACCATCTTGCACTGTCTGGGCAGATGGTACAAAAATGTGGCTCAAACCTACCAGAGCACGCTCTGCATCTTACTACCCAAACAGATCGTTAACAGGAAAACTAGGGCTGTTGAGTTTAGAGGTCTTTTGAGGGTATGGGGGAGATTTGAGGTTGCTGTCGCATTGGCAGAGGCAGTGGGGCTGTGAAGGGCCTGGGACACAAAGCTGAAGGAAATCTGTTGTTAGCTGTCACAGCATAGCTTGTATGTTATGAATATAGTTTTCATTGGGTTTTTTTTCTGAATATCTGAAGGCCCCTTTCCTATAGACCTGATCCCATACCTGTCTCTCAGAGATATTCTGTACACTGAATATATTCAATTCTATGTGGATACACATAGAATATAATTGTGTATAGTCGATGTATGTTTCCACAGGACTTTCTTTGGGATTTCTTGAACCACCAGGAGGGTCCACGTATAAGAGATCGTTTAAGCCATGGAGAGATCAATCTAGAAACATTTCCCAGAGAAGTAGCTAACCAGATAGTTGGATTTGCAATTACTCTTCTCTGCAGATTCTCGGATGAGGATATGTTTTCTCTTAAGGTAGGGACGAATATTTTGTTCTCAGAAGATTTTATTTTCAGTTATTTTGGATACCAAATATGATTTTAGAGAGTTTTATGATTGCACCTTTCTTGAAAACTGCTTTTTGTGCAAATGAAATATTCCTCCAAGTAAAAAATTGTGAAAATATGTTTTTGCCTAGTTTTGTAGTGAAGTAAGTACAGAAAGTTTTCCAAAACGTTACCCTTTCTTGCTGTACCTTAATTTGTTGGCTTAACCAGTCCTTATTCACAAGGCTGATCCATAAATTATAATGATTCCTCTTAATTTTGATGAATTGTGTTGATGAACTAGCCTGTTTATCTGCAGAATTATCTGAAAGGTATGTAGAATAGCTGTAGTTCACCCACTGAGGTATGTAGTATGTAGTTACTGAGATTTTCTTTTCCCGAGACACTGTAAATAACAGTGGCTTGCTAATGGAAGTGCTATTTGTATCCATACTTACACTATGAATTTGTAATCACTTTTTGCCTAGCGATATGTTTCTCAACTTTAGCAATTATTGTATTAGCTCTCCCCAGTTTCCCGTTTATATTTGGGATTACTTCTTTCAGTATCACATGGCAATAAAAGCAACATTTATTAGTTGCAGCTCTTTTTAGTTTCTCAAGATGTATTGTGTACTGCGCCATTAAGAGAATACTTGGTTGCTTTTCTGTCAGCTGCTGTCAGGTTTCATAGTTAAAATATGTGAAATTAAGCTTTAACCACTCATTGTGCTGATTACTTCTTTCAGCCCTTAGATATTTGGAAATGTTTATTGACGTCAGTACTAGAGGTGGCTTGCATAAAATGAAGTATGGAGTCTAGGTCTGCATATGATTAGGACAGCTTAAAGAAACTGTTGTGTATTGTCTGTGATTTTCTAAATCAGGAACACATGGTCATAAAGCCACTGATGAGCTGCACAAGTTGCTACCAATCTCGATTTCATCCAATTTCCCGGCTCAAGAAACAGGTAGGTACTTACATCTGTGAAAGCATTGCGGTCCTAAAAATTCTGAATCCTCAAAATTAGTCTAATTCTTTTCTTTATGCCTTGATTGTCCTAAAAAAAAAGTTAAACCCTTACATATTTTTAATTTTTTTTTAATTTATTTTTCAAAACTTAAAGGAAATCCCAGTTGCTAAAATGGAATATAATTATGCACACTCCTGTTATTGCAATTGATACCATATTTGTGTTCTAGATCACTAAAGAGCTTTATTCTTACCTAAGTCTTTGCTGTTCTGTAGCTTTCGTAATCTCCTTATGCCTTTTTATGTCAGAAGCACTGCTAGATCCTGTCTCCAGGAATCTTGGATTAGGCTGTTATAAGTTTTTTACTGTATGAAGGTTAGCTGATTGAGATTCTGTCATGGTAGCAAAATCTGCCTTCCATTGTCGCAGTAGTTCTCTGCCAATCAGTTTAATGAACTGCTTGAGGATGTTCCTCTGTTGATTTGAGATTGCAGTAGACATACTTAGTTCTTTTACTTTTCAACAGCATTCAAACAGTTTGTTACAAAAGTCATGTTAGTTGATTTTTTACATTAAGAAAAAATACTGAAAAAATACTAAATTAGATCATTCAGATAACGTTTTAGCAAGGAAGTTACATCAAGACTTTTTGCCCTAACCTAAACCTTAGCAATTGAAGGTAGCTTACACAATTATGACAAGTGAACAAGTAATCTACTGCCTGTTGCAGCTGTTTTCTGAATGGGCCTCTAAGAAAAGCATTTCAAAGTCTATACTTTACAAAGCATTTTTCCTGATATGTTTTTGAGGTGCTGGAATGTATGAAGAGCATTCACTTATGGCCTGAATTGCCAACAGTGCCTGAGGAACAAGTACAAATGATTAAAGGGTATGTATGTGCTGTATAAGAACACCAGATATAAAACAGCAAATAATTCCTTATTCTGCAAAGGACTTGGTAACCAGTGGGAAACGTTATATGAAATATTAGTTAGAAAAGAATGTAACATTCTAGTGTTATCTGAAAAGGAGGAAGTCATTAATAATATCACTGGACAAAATTGTACTTGTTGAGAGCTGAGAGAAGAAAATTTAATTCATCTATCATGTATTCAGTATACTGCCAGATTTTTATGAATGAATAGAGGATTAAGAGGGGTTCTGAAGATTGCTGACACTGAGAAAAGGTTGATTTAGTTGGAGGAAAAAAATCGTGCTTATAAGGTAGAGGGAAAATAAATAATATTAGAGCTTAAGAGTGGATACTGAATGCACTGCTATCCAAAAAAATCTGCATCTATATCTATGCCATTTAAGAAATGAGTACTACACAGTTTTATAATCTCAAATCGTAATCTTTTTTCCTTTATTTTTAAGGTTGGAAGAAAATGATGAAGCTAATACTTTAACTTTGATGATATCTGAAATGATATCTCAGTTGCAGCAATATATGCCCCAGACTTGCTGCAGCTCAGGTGATCCAGTCCATAGTGTCCTATCAGAGAGGTGAGTTTGATGTCCTCCTGGTTCCTGCTGTCAGCTTCTACCTGCAGTCCAATGCAAGAACTCTCAAACCTAAGTTATCATTTCCTATTTCAGAGCAATGCTTGAAATGTAGTATCACTTTTCTATTGTTGCTGCTGATATAATCTAAAAACTTTAGGATTGCAGCTGAACATCATCTTCAAAATGAAGATGAGCCATTGTAGATTTTAGAATTGGATTTTACTTGGAAATTAGACCGGGAAAGCAAAATTATTTGAATATTTATGTACTTGCTAGATTAGGTTGGTTTTAATCTAGTTTGTGTGTTAAAACTGCATTGGAAATTCATTTTAATGTCACAGCTGTCACAGCTTTGTGTGGCATTCAAAATGGTAATACACCACTATAACTCTATTCTTCATGCTTTAATATCAAGATTCAGAAAGAGAAAATACCTTGTTATACTTGGAATCAGACTTGGAGGTATGTTAGTTCCAATTATGTCTGACTTGGAATAATGATCAAAATAATTTGACTTTTAATTGCTGCCCTTAGAGCAGCATTAAGGGTCCCATGACTGAATTAATATGTTTGAATAAAACCAAAACACTCCTAATCAAACCCATTCAGCATGGGCAGCATAGAGCAAATAGGATTTTACTTGTTGCTTTACTTATATAGCATGCGGGTCTTCTGTTTCCTACCCACCAATCTACAAATTTATCATTTATGAAAAAGAAGCCTAATGATTGAAGTGTTAAACCTTATTCTTAGAGTTTTCTGCCTTTATCACTTCGAGTCATTAATGTTTTGCTATCTCAGAGATAAACTGAGCATGAAAGAGATTAAGAAACACTTCTATAAGAACAGAGTGTTTTAAGTGATGTGACCCAGTAGTGTAGCAAATTAGAATATGACAGCAGGAAGATATTTGTGTGCTTTAACAAAGTGTGATCTGGTGTGGTGTTGATTAAAAAAATGGCCTTACCACCTGCATTTTATGCAATGTTAAGTCTGTTTCTTGTTCTGCCCAGAAGACCACACACTAATGGGAGTACTAATTCATAGCATTTGTCTTTGTGAGTTTTATTATGGTGTATGTTAATTCATTGTGAGTTGAGCTATGGTGGGAGGCTTCAACCATAGCTCTGCTGTGATTTGATGTGTTCAGTATATCATTTCAGCCAGGCAGTTTTGTTTATTGTGGTTGTATTTTTTTGATCTGAAATGGGAAACATATTCATCACCATCAGTTTTGCATTTATATTCAATAAAGTGATAGAAAACACAATCACTACCCTACTATACAGATCCTTGCTTTTTTCAGTCATGAGGTAAGGGCAGTTTGTTTCAAGGTTTTCTGTATTAAAACATTATGAGTCAAGCCACAGTTAATATGAAATGTATCCTATGTTCATTGACATTGAAACAAAAGATTGACATTGAAAATCCTTTCCTGTTTTGGAGGCTGCTGATGGAACTTTGTGATATGCATATTTGCACACTGTATTCTCCACGACCTGTCCTGGAAGTAGTGGCGGTACTCCGCAAAATAAGCACGCAGTGCCATCAAGTGTCCCAACAGGTTACTGCCAGCGCTGGGCTGAGATATACGCAGTGGGTTAACAAGACCCTGCGATCTCGCCAGAGGCACAACTATCTACGGATGCTGAACAGGTTGGTGCTGGTTCTGCTTTACCTTGTGGTTAGGTTTGCGAGAGACTCGCTGCACACCACTGTTGCTACCTTTCAGTGGATTCTCTTGGAAGTTTAAAGTCAACAGTGTTTACTTGTTAACCATTTCAGTGTTAAGTGTCAGCCAGATTTCCATTAAGTAGCGGTGTTGAAATAACAAAAAAATCTCAAATTGGAGAATAATTTAATGGGCATTGCTTGATTACTTCACTGTAAATTACAAGCTTTCAAATTAAGTGTCATTTAAATGTTAGATTGTATTTTTTTAGTTTCTAGCTTTTCCTATTTAAGCATATAAATGTCATTCAAGTTTTATCTGACTGTAATAGGTTTAACTGATTTGAAGATTTTATCTACTTTAGTTTGCTGCTTTTTATCATTACAACTGACTCAGCATCTTTATAGATAGAGGAGATATTTTTTAATATTCCATTACCTTTTTTGCTATTCATAAGGGCTTTACAAGGTTTTAAAAGTATTGTGTTGTTGGCAAGGTTATGTTCCTAAGAATGTTAACCATTTTATTTAAGGAACATAGCTTAAAGTGAAAACTGATTATACACATTTGTGATTCAGTTGAACCGTAGTTTATTATCTATGGATTAATGGGTGCTTGCGAGTTTTGCTTTGGAATTTTAGATATTTGTCCTTTCTTTCCCCCCTCTTTTTCAGTTTATAGTCTTTGTTTATTTTTCTGGAATTCGCATTGCTTTTTGCTGAAGGACATTTCCTAGTCTTTTTTTTTCCCGACTTTGCAATATCCAGCAATTTAGGATGGGTGCAGAAGTCTGAAGATTTTTTTTTTTATATTAATGATTTATTTTAAATTTGGTTTTAGTTTGTTTATTTAAGTGTTTGGTTTTTTTATTTCTAGCATTAAATTTTTGTCTCCAGTCTTGCGGCTCATGTTACTGTTGATTACTCTGGAACTAGTCAATGTTCATTCAGTTTGTAAGAAGAATCCTTTTGATTATCAGCAGTATCTAAAGTGAGTATATAAATTTACTTTATAAAATAGGAATTGCCCCAGAATGCCTTTTTGATCTGTACTGTAGAGATTTTTTATCATTATAGCCATAATTTTACCTTGGACGTTCACTCAAGAGCTAAAATAACTTCATTGAAGTGTAGATAGGGAATATTAATACATAAAAGCTGCATTTAATATATTGCTGACTTTACTCCTTGTATGTTTATTAACAGCTAGCTGAATATTACATACATTGTGAAACATTTTACCTAGAAAGCAAAGGAAACCATTTGGGGAAGATTCTGTCACGCATTTGGTCACTGCGTTCTTTCTATGGTGATGTTAATTGCAATTCTGAAAATATTCGCATCTTACTGTGAGAGGGAGGGAGTGGTTGTTCTCCAAAAGTAGAGCAAACTTTAATGCATTGATTATCTGATCATCCTGAGGGAGACTGGGAACCTTGACAATGTTTGCAGCTTTGAATCAGGCATTACTATATTCTTCTCTTCTTTTTTTTTTTTTAAATTTTTCTTTTTAAATCCTTAAAAGAGTTTTTATCTAATGTTATTTCTCATAGGTTTTTGAAGTCAGTCTTGCAGTACACTGAGAACTTGGTGACATACACAAGCCCTGAGAAAAACAAGTGGGATGAAACCATGGAACTTACAAACAAGGCATTGATAAAAATAAGGAAAATCAGTGACAGAAAGCTAATGTTAATGCATCTAGCTACATGAGCTAAATGGGCTTAAGAGTGTCTGGACATTGTTACATCTAAATAGTTATAGAGACCTCATATTTGATAAGTCTAATTCAAAGACAAACTTCATCAGTCATTGCCAAATTTTGGATGCAAACTTTAGTCTTTTTATCAGAAGGTAGCTGTTGATACTGGAGGTGAATGATCAGGCTTCCAGAGAACATGTTGTTTGTCACATCCACTGAAAAAGTTTTACTGTGAACTAAATGAGGGTGATACAAGTTCCACTGTAAATATATTTTGTGTTTTGTACATTGATTTTTTAATATGTTTTTAGTTTCCTACTGTATTGAGAAATACCTAAGAAAAAAGTGTAAATAAAAGCTCTGGAAATTTTTAAATCCAAAAAGTAATTTTTTACTTTGGAATACATCAGATATTATGTCACATGCTGTGTTCAACAGGTTAAGAAATTATGAACTTTCCACATAAAATAGTGCTTGTTGGCATCTGTGGTTATTAGTTGTAAACAGTCTGATCTTGCTCTGAACTCTGAGGTAGAGCTGGCAACACAGTAACCCATTGTTTATATATGAGGATTTATAGGAGACAGGATGGAATAACTTCTGCACAGTATGTGTTTGTTTTGTTTAATTTCATATGCTCATTCCCAATACATATTTAGTTAGTTAATTTCATGCAGAATTAATATGAACACATGCATGCACATGCTCACAAACACATATTCACTGTGGTTTAGAAAGTTATCCTCTTATTGCCCACATTAATTTGAATACTTTATTTTTTCAAAGTAAGTTCTCCCCCTTTTTCATCACCAGAGAGTAGAACTTCAAAGGAATACATAGGTTGAAAAACAGATTCACTGAAGACCACCAGTGTCTCTCCATTTGCTTTCTCCTATGGAGAGTAAAACCAGAGGGTGATGTCTGGAGAATGTTTGGCTCTACAAAGGATTAGAGATTCAAATTACATTTTAATAAGCTTCTTTGCAATGTTTCTGGACTGGAATCACAGTGAGCAAATTACTAGTTTGGTTTATTCAGTGTGGGGGATGAATAAACTAAGATCATATTGCTTCCTTTATGCTACTCTTGAAATATATCATGTGTGTTTGAAACTTAGCTTTGTCACTTTCCAAGAGTTCTTTTTCTGCTGTGGAACTAAAATATGTGAAGAAGTTTGAATTAGATAAAATAGATTAAATCTAGAAATAGAGAATAATTAGTCAAATGTAGTGTGTGAGCCACAGTCTAAAATTTCAGCTTTTAAAAAAACCTGAGTCAGCAAATCCTAATTACATTTTTGGAGGCTTATTTTGTACATACTGACTTTGCTCAGATGTATTACCTTCTACGAAGTGTGTCTTGGTAGTGGCATTTATTATGACACTTGCTTTGATGATAGACAAAATCATTTAAGTTCTATACACTCATTGTAGGAAAGAGATCAAGAAATTAACACACAGTCATGTTTTGAAAGTACATAAATGGCTGACACTTTCTCCTTTTGAAATGTACTAAATGTACTAGAAAGCATCTTATAGACCACAGAAGCATATTTTCAACAACATAAGTTCTCCTTTTGTTGCTATATTTAAACTTTGGTAAAATGATCTTGCATTCTGTTCACTTCATTTGCTTTTACCTAAGTTGGAGCACATTGACAGTTTCTTCTTTCCTAATTAGTGCCACAGATGTGATTTGCTGCTATAAGTTTGCAGTAAGAAGCATGAAGGATTTCTGGCAATTCTGTCGAAGATGCTTTTTCAGTTTGTTTTCCTACCTCTGAAGCTCTCTGATGGGAACACTGCTACCATCTATTGTTAAACAAATCTGGAACAGGCTGGGACAATCCAGTTATTTATTCTGACTTAATGCTGTCATTTGCCAGAAGGGCTTATGCATGCAGGGCTTATGGCTTATGACAGCCCTGCATGTCATTTGCATGCGGGGCTTACAGATTTTCCTGCTGTTAAAAGACTTGTGGAATAGAGCTGTAGAATAAGTGTATACCCTACAATGCACATTAAAGAACAAATGGCAAGATATGGTAGAGGTCATTTGGTTTGTCCTTTATCAGTTACTTACTTTTCAACTTCAGTTACTCATTTTTGCCATCTCTTTAGAATCACTTTTGAGTTTTAAGATATTAGGAAGAGTCTAAACTCTGAACATTCAGCATTCCTGAGAGCAAAAGAAGCTTGGAATAACTATATACCTAGATATATCTAGAATTGTACTAAAGGTTGTTTTCTTCCAAGTGTGGTATTTCATCCAAATAATACTGGGATCTGTTTTAATTGTTGTCCTTGCCCCCTGAGGTCTGTGTTTTCCTTGAGGTATTCGCTCATTGAATCTATATAGACATAGATGTGGAATCTGCAGCACCACATGAGGAAAAATGTTGAATTATTTTGTTTACCTGGATAATGCTACTGAGGGAGTGACAATTCTCAAGCCAGTTATTCTGAGTTCCATTAATCAATTTATCACAGAATCACAGAGTATTCTGAGTTGGAAGGGACCCACAAGGGTCATCAAGTCCAACTCCTGGCCCTCACAGAACCATCCCCAAGAGTCACACCATGTGCCCGAGAGCATTGTCCAGACACTCAAATTCTGTCAGGCTGGTGCTATGACCACTTCCCTTGGGAGCCCATTCCGGTGCCGAAAAACCTGGATGAAGAAAGTTTTTCTAATATCCAGCCTAAACCTTTCCTGACATAACTTCAAGCCATTTCAACATTTGTGATTTTTGGTACCTTTGAGGGAGCACCAGGATTAACTAAAAGTTCACTGAGGTGGGCACTGCACAAGTACAATGAAGTATCTTTTATGGTAGGCATCTGTGTGTGAAAACAAGGCTTGTCCTTTACGTTCTTTCAGTTGTTCTATAATTTGTGCTCTCCTCAATGGCCATTGGAGGGGTTAGAAACAGAACCACATGTTCTTACTCAAACATGACACCAGCGAAAGACACCAGAGAAAGTAATTAAAACATGGAAAAGGTTGTCATCACTGTTGCATTATACAGAGACGTTTACGTAAGAGATAGAGCAACAGATTTGATTTACTTTATCTTTTAATACGTCCCATGTAGCGGTTTTCAAGCTGCTTGATGGCCTTTGAAGTGAACACGTGGTGGCAGTGTTTGGTAACTCAAAATAGCACTCCATGCTGGCATTCACTTATCTCTTTTCTTAGGATGTGTATAAAATAATCAAGTTTTCTTCTTATTTCATCAGTTTTGTTTATACATGTCTCTAATTGTGTCTTCTGTTGAAACTTGTTTCAGGTCACTTGTTTCAGGTCACTTTTGGAGAAATTGAATGCATCTGAAAAAATATTTTTGCAAACATTTTAATAGTTAAGTAGAGATTCATCACATTTTCCACACTACTTTCTGAGGACTTTTGGAATTTTCCAGAAGTCCACCAGCTGTCCCTCTCCTTATGTAGTTTAAGAGAATGAGTTCTTTGAATTTAATAAATAATTTGTTTTACCAAATTACTGGTTTTTATGCAACATAAGTATTGATATTCCTAAAAGAAAAGAATTCAGATTTTCCATTATTAATTTGTATGAGAGCACCAAAATTTTTTTTTCTCAAAAGCAATATATATATTTTGAACAAAGATAATAACTGTCAAGAAATATGTTTATTGAGAAAATTTCACTAATACCTCAGCCTTATTGCTGTGGTAATGATTTTTCAGTCTGTTGAAACTGAAATGTGCTATTCATATTCTGTCCTGTGAAGAGGAGCTAGTTGAGCATTGCTGGTTGGGTGGCCTTTGAAAACCTTGCCCACAGTAGCATTTTCAAACCATGTGGAAAGGTTGCAGTTAGAAAAGATTTTCATTCACATGAAGTGATTTTTGTACACTGTGAAATCTTGTGTAGAAATGTTGGAACATCCCCAGCAGAGCTTGCTTTTGCCTTACTCTACATGAGTGCATCTGGTCCATGTGTGGTGTATCTCCTTTTTTTCATAAATTGGTCTGCAGATGCAGAGCAGATTCCTGGCTGGTGTAAACTATTCCTGTCCCATCTTCTTTGAGGCAGATCCTTTACTCTGTTAAGGATCTTCCCCATGCTGTTTCAGTTTCCCTTGAAGGGGGTTGGTTTCTGTCTGTACCTCTTTTTCAGGCTTGTGTATTTTCAGGAGACTGGAAGAAAGAGCCACCTAATTCAGATAAAATTTCTGTATAGCAAAAACTAATTAATGTAGTGGTGTTCTTTGCAGGGAAGTGAGTATCATGTGTGGGACAACAGCTACAAACCAAATTCCAGATTGTTTAATATTTTGTGTTTCAGGAAGAGTTTCACCTAGAGTAGAAATGAATTTTCTTTTTGAGGCTTTATCACAGCAGCACTATAAACTAGATCACCTGATATTTGCTTTTTAAAAATATTCAAGGATAAATGCAGATCTCTTATTTGAGAAGTCTTTTAAGCCATATAGATTTTCAGATAGAAATTGAAAGGAAAATGCCTATTGTTTGTCTTCCCTGGGCCTCAGGCAATAGGATGTAAATATGGGTAGTGAATACTGTGTGAGATCAAACTGGCATTTTTTCTGAAGGTGAGAATCCAAGACAATGTATACAATTAAAGCCAACAGCCTTCCCTACCAAAAGGAGTCCATGCCTTCTGGCATTCTCCACTGAATACCTCCTCTGTTCCTCTCCCATGTATATGCATCTCACAGTTTCTCTAAAAAAAAAAAAAGTGTAGTAGAACCAGCCAGCGCCAGTTTGTTTTCCATGTTTTCTTTTCTCTGTAAGGGATTAGTTGTAGTAACAGATTTCATGTGCCAGAAAGTGGGTGAACATTAACTATTTTGTCATGCACTGATCCTTCCCACAGCCCTGAAAAATTTGAAATGCAGGAATGGTTATTCATTAACATTTCTTTGTGTCTACAGGAAGTACATTTACTATGTAAACATGTTTTATATAGAACATACAGCTGTTTTGAACAAGCACTCAATGAAACATACGAGTACAGTGCCTACACTGCCACTTCAGAAACTCTGAGATACCAAAGCATTGTGTTTTAGAAGAGTGAACACACAAAGACTTAGTGGAAGTTTCTTAAAAAAACCCAAATATCTTTGATTTGTTTGATTGTTTTGTATCTAAAATGTATCTGCACACTGAACTATTAATGTGCAGTCACATAATATTAATATTTAGAAGGGGGGGTATGTGTTTCCTTTTGCTGATTTTACTAGAGATCCCATTAAAGAAAGAGAACTCAAGCACCATCAGATAATCAATTTTTCATAGACTGTTGCCACCAGAAAAAACCTTATAGCATCCAGAAAATGTGCCTAGAATATCTAGAAGAATCACCATCTGCTTATCCTGAGAATGTCAGTCTCAAATCTGTGAGGAACTTTACTAGTTATGCTACATCCTTGGTAATCGATGGAATTGTGTCAGATACACCTCTCTGCAAGCAACTCCACTGCCTGGACTTCACTTTAAGAGCATTTTGTGGAATTGAAATGTTTTCTGAAAAGGTGGGGAATGATTCTGTTTCCCAGAAACAGCAGTCAAATGAGAGTGTTTTGGCTGGGCTGTTGCCTCTAGGTGACTGACGCTGGTTTGCCCCTTCAGAGCTGCAGGATGGTGCATTTACCGAGGAACTTCTCAAACGCGCTGTAAATTGTAAACACGGGCTGTACACGCAGGCCCTCCCATCTCCAGGTTACCGTTGCTAAAGGACTCTAGGGCCGAGAAGCTTATGTGTGCTGAGGAGAGGGGTTATGTACAGCAGGCCCAGTCCTTGGACAGCTCTCCCCTGCACACAGGGGCAGATGTTGAGGTATCAAGTTAGCCAGCATTTGGAGCATGGACTGCCCTACTGTGGGTTTGTGTTTGACCTTTAGTTGAGAGAATCACAGAATCACTGAGGTTGGAAAAGTGATCATTGAGTCCAACCACTAGTCTAACACTACCTTGTTCAGCACTAAACCGTATCCTCAAGTGCCACATCCACACATATTTTTTAACAATTCCAGGGATAGTGATTCTACCACTTCCCTGGACAGCCTGTTACAAGGCCTGATCACCATTGTGGTGAACAAATTTTTTTAATATCCTACCTAAACCTTCCCCAATTTCTTCTTGTCCAATCACTTGTTACTTGGGAGAGCAGACCAATTCCCATAGGGCTACAACCTCCTTTTAGGTAGTTGTAGAGAGCGATAAGGTCCCTCTGAATAATCCATGCTTAGAAAAGTCCAAGATGGAAGAATGGAGTCTTGGTTGTCTAACCAGTCCCACATGCACCTTTTATTAAATGTTAAGGAAGGGGAAGGTTTCTAATAGTTTTAATGGGAAAATAATACTGTCCTTAAATGGCAGGCTAGTACAATGATAGAAGATGACAATTAGATAAGCTCATAAATTTTGAACTAATGGCATCTGTGCAAAAGCAGAAGGTTAATTCTATAAAGTTGATTAAAAAAGAAGTTTAAAAAAAAGCTGCAGTTGACCCTTCAGGATATAATGCACTTGTGTCAACATGGACTCTGCCCAAACATTGTTCTGCTGTGGAAGCAGCTGGATGCCCTGCCCTCTGGTTTATATAGCACCAAAGGGAAGGGGTAGGGAGAGATGATGTGAGGGAAGAGGGAGGAGAAAAAGAGGCAGGAGGGAAGATAAAGCAAACCCAGCTCACCTCTTCAACACCACACTCTGAACTGAAAATGTTCAACAGCTGACTCTCCCAGAGCTCATTTCTTGATATTTAGGAACCTGCATCAGCAGAAAAAGAGTGTCTGCCTCAAAGTCACAGGCGCTGTTACAAGCAAGCCATTTCTCTGTTTCCTTTACAAATATTTTTCTCTGGGAGGGTAGGTGGCAATGGAGAAAGGGGAAGGGGAGAGAGTAATGGCTATTTCTGTCTGGTCTCTAATATTCAAGGTCTAATTTATAGTATTCCATGTGGCATGATGTTGTCACTTTAATGGTGTATTAACACTGAAGTCTGGAATATTTATTTGGTTGAAAATGCATCTGATACTAAATACATCTCTGGGGAGAGGGCTATGGGATGATTACAGAACTGATGGCCATCAAATTGATAGCATTTCTGTGTCTTCCTGAGTCTTCTGCTGTAAAAATGGGACAGGGTGTTTTCTGGTTAAGAATAATGGTCTCTGTGCTATCCTCGGGGGCAGATGTGTCCCAGCACCTGCGCTCTGGATCCAGGATACAGAGATTCTACACAATTATCTTCCAGTTTGCTGTTAATTTCTATTCAAATTAATCAGTAGTTACTTGACATGAGGAATCACATTGTGAGCTTTAAAGCTTTATCACACACCATTGTTGTTTATTTATTTACAGTCTGTTATTCATGCTAGAAATACTGAACAATTTAACCTGATTTGTAACCTTTCCTTTTTTTTGGCTTCAGTCTCCCATGCAATTTGCATATGTATAATGGGGAGGGGGTGGGGGGGAGAAGGGAGGTTATTGTGGGACTGGATTTTTTTTTTGTTCATTATCTATACCAGCTAATATGAGATAGTGCCCAACAGAGATTTTTAGCATCCCTTACTTTAAAGCAGGTGAATTTACTGAAGCAAGAGAAACATTACTGATCTCAGGAAAGAGTAACCCCATATGCAAATACATGTACTTGATTCATGGAGTTTAATTTAACATTAACCATGTCAAAGCGATGCTGTGGATATTTTGAGAGTTTGTTTTCATTAACATTCAAGCAAGGTGCAGTCCTGTCTGTGGGAAAGACAGGATGTGTGCTGGAGGGAGCCCTGCAGCCCGGCATCTGCAGCAGGATGATCTATAGCTTTGACTTCTGCAGGCTCAAAGCAAAAATGGTGTGAGCGTGAGTGCACCGGCCATGTACGTCGGTGGGTCGGTGACAGTGGGGATTCTCTTGCCAACAGCCTTGCTGGATGGCAGGGATTGCAGCTGTTAGCAATCAAGAGGAAGCTAACGTTTCCTTTTGACTTTTACAAACTGGCCTAATATAAGCTCTATTTATTCAGGTGTTTTTATACAAATTTTCCAAAGATCCTGAGTTTGACCTTTGTGTATGTAGTTTCCCCTCCAATTAGTGAAAACCATTTAGAAATGTCAAGGGTGGGACTAGAAGGGACCTCCTAGGTGCTGTCTGCTGCTGGTACAGTCAACCAGATTGCGCGCGATCTTTTCCAGCTCTGTCAAATACCAGAAATAATCTGTCTCTTCTACTCATCTGTTTGCTGTACTGCTGTGTACCAGAACCTTGTTCATGTTGCTTAGAAACCCTCTTCTAGTATCCAAGTTTCTTTTCACAGCCCATTCATATTAATTTGTTCTTGTGCCAATATTGTCCCCTAGTTGGGTGGCTCTGCTCTCTATCTAATGTTTGCCTATCACTTCAATCTATTTGTAATAAGGAACCATATCCTTTCTCAGACTGCATTTTTTTATGTTAAACAAGCACAGCTTTTTTAGTGTCCACTCATAAAATAGGTTTGTTATTTCATGGATATGCCCAGTAACATTTCCCTGCACCTGTTCTTGTTTTAGTTCCTCATCTATAGGACCAGTCTTGCCTAAGATTGAGGTCAGATTAACTGAAATAATTGCCACTTCAGTGGCACACTTTCTCAACTCTAACATGACTTCTTCAGATCCTAATCCCAGTTTCCAGTATTTATATGGTTTTTGCTTAACTCAGTACACTTTTTGAGGTGATCATTCATCCACATGAGTTTGATGCCACCCTTATAGGGTTCTCTCTTTGGCCAGAGGCTTTACATTTCACGTAAATTTTGTCTTGCAAGACATTACAAGTTTCATCTGAAATTTCAGTCAATGAGATTTTCAACCCGGTTCACTAGACTATCACATCCCATCCCATTAAATTCTCCAATTTCTTTAAATTCCTCAATTTAATTCCTATCACTTTATTCCAAAGGGCCAAAGCACAAAATGAGGAGTTGGTGTTGTTTCTGTAAACGCCTGTAGAGCATTTTTGATCTCAGCCCGGCACCCTTGTTGTGGGTGATGTGAATGGGCAGTGGAGCCTGTCTGCTGCTGCTGCCATGGGCTGGTGCCCTGAGACAGGCAGGTGTTCCCGCCTGAGTCAGGATGTGCAGGTACAGAGACCAGAGCTCCCTTCAAGAGACATGGGCACCCACCCTTGGCTCCATCCCGCTCTTGCAGCGGCGTGTTTGAACAAGAAGAAAGAACGCGGTTGGTAATGGAATGAGTAAAGTTTTACAAGGAGAGCAGGTGTGCCTTCTTGAAAGATAAACTCTTCCCCCATGCGACGATAAGATAAATGATCCAAACTTGTGATTTAGTTAATGTTTCTGTCTTTAGCCTGCTGTGTACACAGGACCCTGCTGGATAAGCTGCCCAGAACTGCATGCCTCTGTATGCACAGAGCTGTAATAGTCAGCAATATCATTCTCTCACCCTGTGTCCTTAACTAAACAGCCTTTAATCATTATACATAGTTATTATACCTTCCTTATTATACAATGCAGCAGCTACCTTGCATTAAAAAAGGGCAGTGCCTGCATTAAATATCATCATTGGCTGTGTCTTGAGGATCTTATTTCACTGCTATTTCAGGCTGTCATGGTTCTCTGGAGCAGTATTTAAACTATGTCTGAATTTAGGCAAATGTTTTTTGTTCAGTTGCCTTGAGAATTAGAGTTAATCCATCTTTCTCACCGAGGGAAAATTCCTCCAGAGGCATCTTGCTCTTGTTTCACTGCTTATTGATTATCACTCCCAGTTTGCACATTACTAGCTGTGGCGTTCCAGCTGCATTTGAATGAGCAAAAGAAAAGCCAGCTGGTGCTCTGTTGTTCTGATTTTTATATCAGCATTTTGGTTTCAAAGACATTTATCTAATCTTATTAACTGGCTTTACCAAGAGAATTTCCTCACAGACTTAACTGGGAGAAAACAAATAGGCAAGTGAGGAGGGGGTGGTGGAGGATGTCTTCTGTTATTCTGCACAGAAGCACATTCTTACCTACTGGGAGAAAAAAATAAATCAGGTTTGCCATTGACTCAAATGCTGACATGTTCTGATTAAGGCAAAGCTCCTTATTTTCCCATATGTGAATGGCCTGTAAGAAGACAAGGCAATGGGCATTTTCTTTCCATGCAAGCACGGAAAGCAGGCCAGAAGGCACAACCTGCTCCAGAAGAAAAGGCAGGCAGGGAGCCCATGCTCCCACTCAGAGGAATGAGGCCAGGGGACTGAGGGATGTGGCCATGTCCCTGGCACCTCTCTGTGCTCCCTTTCGGGTGAGAGTTCTTTTGTTTTGTATGGATCTTTCTTGCATGTGACAAAGAGCCATGTGTACAGAGTGTAAAAATGGAACAGATTTGGGGAAATTTGTTCTAACGGTGCCCACATATTTGGAATCTCTAAGGTTGAGGATAGCAAGCATGCAGCCTAAGGTCCAAACTCCCAATGAGACACATGAACAAGTTATGGTATTCATAAATCCAGAGTCTTATTTGACATAAAGAAAAATACAGAGAATGTACAAGCATTACAAAAGCATGTAGTGACAGGACAAGGAGGAATGGCTTCCAGCTGAAAGAGAGTAGATTTAGATTAGATATTGGGAAGAAAATCTTTACTGTGAGGTGGGTGAGGCATTGAAACAGGTTGCCCAGAGAAGTTGTGGATGTCCCATCCCTGGAAGTATTCAAGGTCAGGTTGGAGGCAGCTCTGAACAACCTGGTCTAGTGGAAGGTGTCCCTACCCATGGCAGTGGGCTGGAACTAAAAGATCTTTAGGATTCCTTCCAATCCAAGCCATTCTCTCGTTCTATGATTTTGTTATAGAGTTCCTTAGAAGTTGCTGCTAGAACAGGATTTCTACTACAAACAACCATCTCTTTACTTGATCCTTTGTTAATTTAGCAATTCTTAACTTCACCAAACAGGGACTGTATATCCAGGAATTCCTCTGACAAAGGGCACCCCATAATCTGGAAGTTTATCCAATTTAAAGAAATGTGCAGCAAAGATGACTGTTAAAAAGAGAATTCTCTGATAGGATTAAGAAGAGACAAAAAAAAAGAATATGTGAGGGAGAGAGAGCTTCATTTTCTCATGAGTAAAATGAGAACAATTGTATCTGTCCTTATGTTTTATGATTAATATAGTCAAGGCTCTTAGTGTTGGGCATAGGCTTGCTTGCTTTCCTTCCTTTCTTCTTTTCCTCATCTCTCCCTCTTTTGCTGTATACAGATCCCATGTTTCCATGAAAAACTTTGATTCCTAAGGAAACTTTTCAGATTTACATGTGTTAGCAATGAGGGGCTTCTAACATAAGAGCTCTGTTTGGGGTAGCTCTGGTGGAGAATAAAGGATGGCTTTTAGTCCTAGGCTGTCAAGGGAGTGGTAAATGGCTGCTGCTTCTGGGAAAAAAGGGCAGTTCCAGGGAGTTATTGCCATGCAGAGCAAGACTGGGAAGAGCTACTAGCTTTTCCTAGCTCTCTCTATACGCTGTGAATTGTCCACAAAGGCAACTGTATCTGGTCTTCAGGGAGAGCTGCACTACGATGCATTCACATCCCATGCCCTTCACAGGTATTACCATCCATAAACAAAAGCATGTCCAATTGATTCAGAAGTATTTGAGATTAACTGCAGATCAAGCCCCTTCACTCATCCTCACTGCTAACAGTGCCTGCCCAACTCACCTTTAGGCATGGCTGGGCAAATCTTGCTGCAGCTTCCAGTCTGCTCTAGCCACCTTCTCCTTCCAGCCACCAAGGCTGTGAGGTAGTGGATTGCATAAGCTGGGAGTTCTGAGTTATGCACTGCAGCCTCTCTGGAAGCTTAAGGATGACATGCTGGAAGGCACCCACCACCTCCCAGTCTGCAAAGCCATCCAGCCCTGTCACAGTAAGCTTGCACTGCCTCTTGCTTGAGTGTTTTGTAAAATAACACATAGTGAGAAGTCCCGAGGAATAGAAGAAACAGTACTCCTATTTCTAAAGGCACATATGATAAAATGTCTCAATAAAGAGCAAAATAGAGGGCATCAGTGCATCTACCATGGTGAAAAGCTACACGTTTTTCCCCAGTGAACATACCTCCTATAGCACCTACATTTCTGTAGGCTCGGCACCTGTCTTCATGGGAAGGCTATTGCAAAATAAGTGAGTGTGTGTGTGTTGAGTGTGTGTGTGTGTGTGTGTGTAAGGGGTCACAATTTAAAACAATGCTCTGAATCATCTCCTAAAACAAATGTCTTTCTTTGTCACAAAAGAAAGTCTACTGGTTGCTCCACTTAACTCACCTTCAGAGCCAGCTACATGTAGGCAGCACTCAGCAGAAAATGTGTATGTCCAAGTTGGAAGTTTAACAAAGTAGTCCCTCTGGTTTATGTCCCTATTGCAGCTGTGCTCTGAGATGAGAACAGCACATGCACATCCAGCCCTTTCCAAAGCTGCATCCTTAGGGGTATTCTGAGGCTGCAGACCCAGTAAAAGCATACAAAGGCAAAGACAGGCTTTGTGCCAGACTGACACAGTGTTACAAACTGTGCTTTCTCATGAGAGAAAGATCTGAAGAAATAATAAGCATGGACACAGATAATTTTATTTCTTATCCTTCAGAAGAGTTGGGAAGGGGTGAAGCTCTCTAAGTTATTCAACAACTTTTCCAGTTGGTAGTCTTCATTCAGGATAATGGCTAGGTAGATTTGTTCTTTCTATCCATAGATGGTTCCCCGATTCAGCTGACAGTTCTGCAGGAATGTGTCCCTCCTATTTCTTTCTGAAATCTGAAGGAAGCTTATTATTTAGTCACTCTTAAAGCAGTTTTGCATCCTCCTTCTTACTGGCAGTAGCATTATTGCTCTTCATTTGCCTCTGTGTAGCTGTGCCTCTGTATAGCTGTTGAACTATTTCTTTGCTTAAGCAATGTCTAAATATTCACACTTTTGGATCAGTGCACAGTTGGTAAGTGATTGACTACAGCAGAGAAATGCTTCAGTTTCCACAGTAAAAGAGGGATTTCATTCCATCACATTATTTTCTGGCTTAAGAGGGCCATCTGAACTGCCTAACTTCTGCCATAATTCTTGAATTGTACATAGATAAATAGAAGTGTTATCTTATGCCCCCTGCAATGCAAAAACTTTTTTTTTTCTCACTGATAAAAATAGTTACAAATATACATTATATATATAAAAGTCACACCTACTTGGTGGAGATTGAAGCCGACAATAAAGATTTCCCACTTCAAATTGCACTTTGAGAAATATCAGTTAATTTTTAATAAATTTAATCTAAGAGCTTGTATCTTGTAGTGTCCTAGTTTCTTAATTAAATGCCATATGGTACCAGGTGAAATACTTGGTGGAAGAAATCTAAGTCTCCTGTGTCATTATTTTGCCCTTATTAATCAAATGTGTGGCCCAACAGCTGTTGAGCATCCTGTGAGCAATACTTCTATATTTCATCATGGCAAAATGCCCACCTCCAGACTTGAAATAACTACAAGAGTCAGAGATCAGAAGGCATTTTCTAGGTTTGCACACTAGGTGTACTTTTGTTCTGACTTTTGGTGCATGTTTAATCAATTTTATGCAAGTATCCAAGCAAGGTGAGTGTAATATATTTGTAGAGAATTCATTCAAAGTTTGCCAGTCACTTAGGAAACAGCCACAAGATGACTTCGCTATCAAGGTTTACAGGGATCTGTCTGTGTAGTAGTTTGGAAGAAGCACAAGGTCATGACTCTTCCTCTTTTTTTTCCCCATGAAATATTGTGCAGAATGATGGCTTGGTGTAGATGAATGCTTATGCTCCACAGCTGGGATGTGAGTGACTGATTTAATGAAGTGTTTTAATTAGTTCAGGTTCTGTGGACTTCACTGTATATCGAGACCACATATTTCATCTCATCAAGCAATGAAATAATGCCAGAATTCAGGTCCAGCTTCACTTACATATAAATCTACCTTTGGTTCCAACTTAAGTATAAGTTGACTGCCTTCTCAAGTTGGTTATTCCTGTGAGTACCTTCCCTTTTCTGGAATACTTGTGTCTTAAAGAAACTCAAAGCCACCCTAGTTTCCCAAGTGTGTATTCCCTCCCTTTTTCTTCCTCTTGTTCCCCATTCCCAACCATCCTATCAAGCAGATACCCTGAGATCATGGTCTGTGGTCTCCACCGGAGGGAGCTGGAGGATGAGCTGGCTCCCACCCTGCAGCATCATCGTCCTTCCCCTGGTGCTGGGCTGGTGGAACAAGCCCCTAACCCCACCACCCATGCTTCCTTTGGTTATTGAGCTTGTGGGGAAGACAAAACCTGAAAAACATCTGGGCAAAGAACACGCATTGTTGGATCAAATATTAATGAATAAGGACAGTAAATCTTGACAGAATTTTTCTTGGCTATGTCTCCCAATGCTTCTCTTCTCTGCGTATCTCTAGAGATTTGCTTCATCCTTTAGCTTATTTTTTGATGCCAAGTTAATCACTGCCCCATCCCCTTTGGTTATTCCTTTGAAATGACATTGTCTTGTGAGAGTCTGAGGACAGCCTTTTGCCATAAGGTGAGAAAAGAGCCATCACATATTAAGAGGAACTCAATCAAAACCTCCTCTTGAGACAGTACCAGTCTTCTCAGGTTGTAGCATCTTTCAGCTGTAATGCAGAAGCTGCAATTTCAAGGTTTGTTGCAGCCAGTTTACACAGCTGCCCATAGGTGATGTTTTATACTCAGAAGTGGCTGTTATTGCTCTGCGCAACCCTTGTCCATCTTCCCTGTGATATCTGAGCATGGCTACCACCCTTCATGAGCATTGAGAAATTTGAGCCTATTTTAGTGAAGTATTTGCCTCCTGCTCTGTATTTTCCAGCAGGTGGAAAACTACAAATCCACCTTTCTTTAAGAAAACATTCAGGAACAAGCAGCAATTTTGCACAAGGACCCATCATTGCTGCAAATGACTGCTCACCTGAACATGGTTCTACAGATCACTAAAAGACACTACAAGGTTTATGTGTGAGGACCCACCTGAAACACAAATGATTTTGAGTATTTTGGTGGATTTGTGGCCTTCTGTGAAGAAAAAGATTAAACTGCATCTATTTACATATGTGCACTCATAATTTGTATAAACCCAGATGTTAAAACACTTGCATATCCTTGTATGAATAAATAGCAAATAAGGACAAGATTTCTGAATTTAGGATACCTTTTTAGTGCATGTTCTTGAAGGATTTTTCTTTTCTGAGTATAAAGCGCAATTTCCTTTGAAAAAAGAAAATCAACATGCACCATAAGTGACAACTTGTTATGGATGTAAATATTAATTATACATTGAAATTCTGGAACTGTTTTTACTAGAAGCTTGTTAGCTTGTTAATTATCATAATTATCATACAAGGGGAAAGGGAAGAGAGAGAGAGACTGATTAGTGTTGGTAATTTGCCTCATCCTTTCTGTGCTGTTGCCTTTTTTTTTTTTCATTTTGGGAAAATTAATTCTGTGAAATTATCACTAGGGTGCTGTGTGCTCCAGGACACGTCTGTATGATGCGGCATTGTTCTGGCAGAATGCGGACTTAATTCCTGCTTGGCACCTTTCCTGTCCCTCTCTTCCATGCCATGTTTGAGTCTGCCAATCTTGGGCAACGCCATATCGTGCACGGCTCTTCCCTCAAAATAAAACTGAAATAAAAATAGGGACAGACACACAGTGCTCCTGAAACCTCAGACAAATATGGGCCGACACAGGAATAAAGGAAAATGGTGGTGTTTTAAATACAATATAATAGAGGAAAATTACTCCTAATAGGCACAGAGCTGTTAGTGGATACCAGTGGAAATCATAGCCATTCTCAGTGTTTTGGAGTGGTCTTGCAGTAAGATTTCTCCTCTTGCTGACTTTTAATGGACTCTTTGTTTTTTCTGCTTTGCACCTACATAGGTGGGACAGCCCTGGAAACTGAGAGTGGAGAGGGAAAAAGAAGAGGAAAAAAAAATCCCATATAATGTTTGCTCATGTGAGAGTTTTATTTAACTCTGAGGCAGGAAAAAAGAAAGTAGGTTTAAATATATGTTTCATCATAGCAAAAATTTGCCTTTCATGTTATTTAAGGGTCCGTATGGCCTCCTGGGTTGCTCAGGATACTCAGGAAAGATCTGGAAAAAAGGTGGTTGTGCATCCACAAAATCTGCAAAGAATACAAAATTAGTCAAATTCTGAGAAGTCTGTGAGCAACTTCAGAGGCACCTTATCTGACTAGATGAATAGGTGACATGGTGTCATACAAGGTTCAGCTCTGTTCAGACAAAGCGTTGCACACTGAAGGGGAGAAAAAAATGGATGTGCTCATATGCCTTACAGGGCTCTCAATTACCTGCAGTGGCTTGGGAAAGGCATCTGAGTGTCACAGTGGACGTCCCAGTGATCATTTGGATGCAGAGCACAGCTCTAATTTATTGGTCAGGCAAGATGTTAGACTGCAAAAGGAACAGGACAGAGAATAATGAGTAAAAGCAAGCAATTAATTATGTAAGTCGATGATGCATTCACATTTGGAATAACATATGCAGGACTGGACACCCAATACTCCCAAGTTTCACAAGAAGCCTGCACCAGAGCAAGACAGAGTTCAGAGAAAGGTGACAGGAATGGAAAAGGAAGTGTGAAATTTCCCATCTGAGGAAAGACTGAAAAGACTGGACAGTTTACATTTTTAAAAAGGTGAAAAAACTGTGTTGTTTTATAAATATCATAAAGACAGGTTGTGATATACCACTAGCAAACAGAAAGCCTATTTGACCTGTCTTACAATTCAGAAACAAGAGAGGAATGAGTGAATTGGAAAAATAATAATTCCAGAGCTAATTAAGAACAGAAATTGTTTAGCACACCTATCATTGGCCTAAATGCCACTGGACATCAGTTGCTAAACCTGCAACAGCGAGTGGTTTGTCATGATAGGAGTGGGCTTGTGGGGTGAATAGCAGATGCTGGCGACCCACCACCCATGCTGTGTGCCCTGGGGACTTTTACATGGGACTACATCTGCTCTGATCCCACAGACCAGACATTCAGTGGCTGCAAGTTCATCCATTGCACTTCTGGTGTGTGCACTGTGGTTTATATTTATCCACTGGAAAGGCACTAGATAGAAATGATCACTCCACCCTGTGCAGCAAAGTGTGGTACATGAGGATCACAGGGAGAAACAATTCAAAATCACATCTCAGATTCAAATTCAAATGTTAATGCAGATGCATCTTATGAGTCCAAGATCATACTGAGACTCAAAGTAAGGCTTGACATTTATACTATATAGAGAATGTCAGAATTCTACTAAAGAAACTTAGAAGCTGATAGCATTTTATTTTATTTTATTTTTATTTACATTAAGTGACAAGGAGAATGCAACATTTTGGGGTAAGAACCTAGGAGAACACCTATGACAGAAGTCTCTGTTGTGTATTCATAGTGAGGCAATTATGGCATATATTAAATATTCAAGTGGGTTTAATTATTAATAATTAACAAGCTGTTATAAACTTGTGCGTGCTTCACATGCATTTCTTTAGATAAATGTCTAGGGTGTTTTTTGTGCCTCTGTTTCTTTCTTGTGCTCACCCACAGTGCAGACTCTGGAGTAGCCTTTGAAGTGAAAGTAGTCATATATTACACCAAATCCAATAGATTAATTTAAAAAAAAAATTTGCTGTTTTCAGGTTGTCAGAGATATTCACAACTTTCAGGGAACAAGTAGATCCAGGCTGAGGGAACTTCACAGAAGAAGCTGCAGGCAATATGAACACATGGAGTTTGAGATAACTGCTGCCACCTGATCTAGTCCATCACATATAAGGACACGCACATTTGGATTGCTGGTGTGATGTAGATTGACCCTGGCTGGGTGCCAGGTGTCCACCAAAGCCACTCTCTCCTACTAAGCTGGGCAGGGGAGAGAAAATATAACAAAAGGCTCATGGGCTGAGATAAGGGTGGGGAGAGATCACTCACCAACTACTGTCATGGGCAAAACAGACTCCACTTGGGGAAATTAATTTATTACCAAACAAATCAGAGTAGGATAAAGAGAAATAAAACAAAATCTTAAAACCTCTTCCTCCCCACCCCTCCGTTCATCCCAGTCTCAACTTCACTCCTGATTTTTCTCTACCTCTTGCACCCCAGTGGTGCAACAGGATAGGAAATGTGCGTTGCTACCAGTCTAACAGAAAGCAACTCAGCCCAGTTTGCTGTCAGTTTAGGGAGGGCAAGTAAAAACCACTGGACTGTTTGGTCCTTGATGGGTCTCAGCAGTTCCCCTGAAGCCCCTTCCTACAGCCAGCACATCCCAACAAAAGGTCTTGGGAAATTGCCCTGTGGAGACCGTAGTGTGACATCTGGAAGATGCACCTTTCTCTGGAGAAGAGCAGCTCTGCCATAATTATTCAGGTCTGATAATTAACTGGGATGTAATTAGATATAATCACCCTGACAACAGTGTGCACCTATTTCAACAGACAAGGAGGAGGCCTTGTTGTCCACCTGTGTCTGATCAAAAGGGATAATAGAGGAGCAGGCCATTAGTGTGCACATGGTAAGGGAGCTGGGCCAGTGCTCCCATTGAAGGCCTGATAAGTGATACAGCCGGGCATGGGAGAAAATAATTAATTCATGATATTTTTTTTAACTGTCTTTGCCATCATGATCTCAGTTGTCAGTAGCCAACCTGTTTGAATAATACCACATTAAGGACAAAAAAAAAAAAAAAGGAAAGAAAAAAAGCAGGAAAAAAAAGCCAAGGCAGCTAAAAAAGAAGAGAAACATTTTCTGCACTATCAGCAGGGTTCAGTGAAATTATTGTGTCCTTTTGTTGCAGCAAACAACAAGGGAACAGCTGAAATGCTCTGTATCCATCTGCACATGGCATCTACCCAAAACCTGCTTAACACAAATACACCAATGCCCATAACAAGGGCCCCGCCCTCTGCCCATCCAGAACGACCAGGATTGTTCATGGAAATCCCTGACCCATGGAAGGAAGGCTTAAAATTTTGAGTTGGGAATGTCTGGTGCCTGCCTGAGTCTTGCTTTGGGGCTGGTGGAGGTACCAGGGGAGCTGCACATAGGGAAGAGCAGCAGCAACGCCATGGGCTGTGTCAGGGATGACTCCACACTGTGGGCAGCTTTAGGTAAATTACCAAAGACAGCTGTTTTCTGGAACATCATATCCAGCAGCTTTCTGACCTCACCCACTGCAATGGCTGTGCCACCCTTGTCAGGGCAGAAATACGCAGCTTTCTCCCTTCCCATGGAATAGTGTGCTATCAGGCCCTGCTGGAGAGCAAAATGGCCACTTGCAGATATGTGCATGGGGATGCCCTGAAACCCAAAAAGGTTGTTTTACAGGGTTCCTCTCAAGAGATGTGTTGTCAACCTGCTTGCTGAGGCTCATTCCACCCATCCACAGGGACTCAGAGAGAAAACGTTTCCCAGGGGGAGACAGGCACACATCTTTGGTGTACTGCACCACACACAAAAAAAATATTATCAGAATGGAACCTTGCTTTTGCTGGAGGAGAGGGACCAGATCCAGCAATCAAATGTCTCTGAAGTAAGATGAAGTTCATGCTTGGTTCCCAGATCTACAGGCTGAGGTGAACGCCATAAACCCAACATTTCTGGTCTGATTCAAGACCTGCGCATAGCAGAGGTTTTTGCCTTACCACCTTTGAATGATCTTTCAGGATGACAAAATATCACTAGTTTGTACCTGAACTCCAAGTCAAGGCTTTCTAAAGAATAACAGCTCCCCAAGGTCTCTTAAAGCACAAACTTTTTCGTATGCTTTATAAGAGAAATAATTAGCAATTAATACATTGCTGTAGAGAATGCTGTTAACTGGCTTTACGATGGGTTCAGTGCTACATGCACATACAAAAAAGCCATGCTGGGGTCAGAGCCAGAGCACTGATAGCATCAATTTCTGGAGCCAAAGAAGTCTAACCAGAGGTTAGTTTCTGTCTTAACCACCCAGCCACTGCACTACAAGTCTTTTTCTCCTCCCAGGGTTGAACATGTGGGTCTTAGTCTCAGTGATGTTACCTGCCCATGCTTGATTCATTCTTACAGGATAAGTTCTGGATAACCACCAGCTTTCCCCATCTCTGCAGAGTGGCACAGAGACAAGCTGTCTACAGTCATCTGCCTTTAAACCAACTACCTCAAGGTACTTGGTGTTCCCCCATTCCCCCTTGACACAAATTTTATTTCTTTTTCTCATTTATTATTTGTTATTTATTTTCCTGTTTCCTCTGGATCCAGCTTCTTTTTCCTCCAAGATGGATGTGGGGAAATCACATTTTCATAAACTCAAAGACAGATGTGTATTTTTGTTATGGATATACTGAAAATATTTGTTGAGACTATAAGCTAGTTTTCATTACTTATAACTGAATTTCCCTTACTCCTTTGTTTTCCCAGATTCACCTGCCTCTTTCTATGTTTCCATCCTGCCTTTTTTGTCTGAGGACCCTGACATGCACCACTGTGAAAATACTGCAAAGTATCCATTGGGGAGACTCCTCATATTAAGCAGAAATGTCTCTATGGGCAAAATCCAAAATGTTGCTTTTTCTAGATATTTCCTAGCATTTACTACATTTTGGCAATCAGTGCTGCATTCACAGAAAGCAGGTACTGGAGCAGCATGGATACCATTGATGTTTCAGTGCTTTAAAATACCATAAAGAAGTCTTCTGGGAATTTTCAGAGTTGTTGGTTTTTGGTTTTTTATGTCAATACCTAGGAGTTTGGTTTAAGCCTTTCTAACACTGCTGGGGAGGAAGCTTTATGTGGCGGGAACAAGGTGTCTGAGCTGAAGGGGACAGCTGTGCTCTGCACATCGGACACACTGCAGCAGCCATGCCGCGCCGGGGTAGGCCCCTGCTCCTTGCTCCCACTTCCCGCTCCCCTGATGCTGCCTGTGCCCTTCCTTGCTCTTTGGATCAGGGATTGTCTCTCCATCCTGACTCACACTGCCACAGCTCCAAATGGAACAGCACCAAGGGGACCTGTAGGAACTGTTTTAACTCAAACATCCGTTTCTTTCCTTCCAGTAGCACTGAATTGACCAGACAAGCCTCATTTAGTAGCTGTGTACTCACCAGAGAGTCTCCAGGTATGGTGCCCCACCCAGGATCAGGTACCCATACCATTTCACATTTGCAAGGCATTCTTGTCCCCTCCAAAAACATAGCCCAGCTATCGCTGCTTTGTGGCACTTTGGTCAGAATGCTGGAGGGGAGAGTAATTTCCACCCCTACCTCAGACATGATACAGATGCCTGATGAAGCAGGGAAGAAAGCAGGGCTAACGACAGCCAGCCCAATTAGCGCAGCACCCTGGGCAGGGCATTTCATCTGGGCCCTCCGCACCGCCTGCCGGGACGGGTGCAGATGTGCGAGCGGTGAGTGACAGGCAGAGGAGCTGGGACATGACTACATTCAAAATCCTTCTCTGAGATTTTCCTGCTTCCTTTTTCTCTTTCTCCCCTTTCACCACGTGAAACACGCGGTGGGCTGTATATGCAAACACTGACAGATGGTGACACTCGGCTTCAGCTCAGGCAGATTAGAAAGGGAACTCAGTGTTCAAGGGACCAATTACCACTCTGTCCCCTCGGGGAAGAGCATATCAGATGTTTACTGGGGGTTAATAATAAATGAATTGAAAAAAAAATTGCTCTTCGAACACCATATTCTGTGTATTCATGTCAGCAGGTTGTAATTAGCTAATTAAATGCTTGGACTGACAGAACGGCCCCAGTGGGGGCTGCAACATTGCAGACCGCTCCTGAAATATGAGCAGGAAACATCTTGGAATATGTAGGCAGGAGAACAGTTAACACCTCACATTTAATGGGACACTACTTCCTGTAAAGGTTACTGGGAGACCTGGGAGGAGGACTTGGGCAAGTCCTGTGTCTGCAGAACTTGCTGCCAGTTAAGCTGGGGACAGCATGCGAGTGAGGGGAGCACGCTAGATAAGGAAACAAGCAGTCACAGGCTCACAGCAGCAAGCAAACACGGAGAGAAAAGGATGAAGCTTTTGAAATTAATATGCAATTCAAAATTAACTTCAGCTAGCTGATAATTCCCGGCTCCTCCTTAAAAGGGTAGCGAGCTCCCTGGTGGTGGGAGAGCTACCAGGCAGCACAATGCACTATAAATATAGGTGTCCAACCATGTGTGATTAGTTTGAGTCATCAAAACCAAAGCTACACTTAAGGAACATGAAAGGCCCACCTTTAACCTCCCGAAGCAGAGGAAATGAGAAGGCACATTCAACCTCCTGGCTGCCGTTCGGGTATTAGCTCATGCCTTACGCCCCTGCCCTCACTGCTGGCCTTCGGAGATGAGAGCGTTTTGTATCACTGGCATGTCACCACTGCTTGTTTGCTTTTCTGGCTCCTTAGTAGCAGTGGGGTTGGGTTCATGAACAGCAAGGCACCTGGCACACTATACAAATAGGGGAGCAAAATTCATGCCAAATCACAGCACAAATAATGCATCCGTCTGGAACGTATCAAAGGAGGCATTTGCAGCACTGGCAGTGAAAATGATAGTGTGTCAGGATTTTTCAAGCCCCAAGTTTCTTTGGTCTTGCTTTCTAGTCACAGTGCTGTGGAGGTAAAAAAGATTCCTACAAGGAAGCAGCCTGGAAGTATTCAAGCCAGCCCCATGGGATACCAAGCTCACTCTCAGCCGCAACATTTTGGTTGTGCAAAATGACCCATTGCACCGTGTGACTGAACCTGCAGCCTGCCAGCATGTTGTAGATACACAAGAGGGTGTTCATCCACCCCATGGTCCTGCCTGGGGTAGAGTGACTTGACACTACAGAAGTTTCTTAGAGATGAAAGGCGGTGTAGTTGAAAAGGATGAGAAACATGGTAAAGATATCTCCAAAAGGTAAACCATGAGATATCTACAGAAAAACCTGAAAAATCAAGAGGAAACATGCCACTTTGCACCTTTCATTCATTACTGCATCAGAATTTGGGGGTACACAAAGCAGGTCGTTTGAAATTTTTTTTTTAGATGTGCATTAGACTGTGTATCAAGGCAGAAGAAGAGCCAGCAGATCAGGGCTGCTCACTCGGTCATGCTGGTGTACCCAGGACACAGAGAGGCCACACTCTGCCACACCCTGTGTGTACCAGGAGTCGCCTGCTGTAGATAGGTGTCATCTGACTCCCAAAATCAGGAATGCTCTGATGAACACAGGTCTAACCAAACTTTTCTTTGCTGCAGCTGTGATGCTTTCCTCATGCCCCTGTTAGTGCTCTGTGCTCTGTGCTGTAAACATGCCCACCCAAAGAGCCTGGGAGAGGATGGCTGTGATGCATTGCTGCCAGACTGCAACGTATGTTTGCACTATGAAAGCTTGTTGATCTTCCCTTTCCTCTCTCCCCTAATGCTTATTATGATTGCAGAGTAAAATCACTGCTGTGCCATGCATGCCGACCTGAATTATCCCTGCCCCATGCCCTCCCACTCTTCCAGAGTGTCATTCAACCCTGGGGGTCAGTCTGAGGGTGCAGCTGCAAGAATAACCAGTATTCTTTGTCTTCTGCCCCTGGTTGTGAGAGAATAAGGCAGGTTACTTTGCCCATGATTGATTTTCTGAAGACTTTCTTTTGATGAGCCAGACTCACAAAACTGCAGTTGTTCAGAGTCTTTTAAGCATTTTTTGGCACTTACTTGTCGGGCAGATTACTGAAAGAATTTTTAATAGTATTTTGGCCTCCTTTTTAAGCCAATAGACAGAACAGGTGTAATTTAATCATGTGGAGGCACAATCTTGGTAAACTGAAGGCTGTGTATGGGGTGTCTCTGCCACACCCATCAGAGCCTCGTCCATGGGCAGCCTTTGCAGCACATGGATGCCTGGAAGCAGTGGGATCTGAGTAAGATGCTCCTTCATGGAGATGCCTGTCCTGATGCCTGTCCTCTGCCTTGGATGCCACCTGGCTCCAAGGATGTTTTTGTCGTAGTCCAGACATGGTCCTGCTGCTGTTACCCAAAACCTGGGGAAAAGCGTGTGACCAAAGCCCTGTCTGAGCCTGCCCTGCTCTGGGTGAGCTCTGCACCTCTCCAGTTGTGCAGGCTTCACAGGATGCTCTGGTCCCCAGTGAAGCCAACAGACCTGAAATATGTGACTTCAGGGCAGACTCAGCTGGGAACTGCTTTGCAAAGGGCTCATGAGAATGCCCTTACCAGAATAACAGACCTGTCTTTTGAGTTTCAGTTCCTGTGTAGTCATAGTCAGAATAACCCTTTACACTTTCCACCATAGGAGTTTAGGTTGAATTTTTAAAAATCTCTAGGAACTACGCCATAAGGGCAAGAAATGAACAGGGAGTAGACAACATCAGCGGGCTGGCTCCCAAGAACACAGAGCAGCCATCCTGCTGCCTGCCTCCCCCCTATCACCAGCTGCCACACTCATCCCTGCTGAGGTACCGTGTAATTAAGATTTTAGGTTTTTAGTTCCTCAGGTCCTCAAGTTCCCTGGGTTTTTTCTCTGAACAACAAGTAGAACCGTTTTTGCATACTTATGTGAAAGTTTGGGACCTTAATTTGTGCTTTGCAAAGTGCTTCAGGGCTCTCAGACTATTCCACAAACACGTACACTCTACCTACTTCTAACCCATTCCAGTGAAGCAAGTGATGCTTGAAATTCATCATGCTTCCAAGACCTTTCCTAGATCTTGGCCATATAGCTTGACTCTTTACAGAAATTATTTCTACAGGTATATGTTGGCACAGTTACAGGCAGAAATATGTTTTCTGCACAAATGTGCATCAGAGAATGTGTTGTTTACCACATCCACTGAGTTGCCTGTGAGAATGGAAGGAAAGCAGGCAGCACCTTTCTTGGGGGAGGAAGGCCTGGTCACTGCCAGCTCCTACCAAGCTGTGACTAGCTGGAGCAATCCTGCCCAACCACAATATTCCAGAACTGAGTCATCCAACAACATCAGCTACATCCGTAATTGCCATCTCAAATAACCACATATATTTATTATTTACCAGCCCATGCTTTATTGGTGCTCATTACAAGCCGTTAATGAGGTGTCTGTTTTAATGGCAGTTGTGGAGCTAAGAGGCAGGAGGTGGAAGAAGCATGCTCCTGGCCAATACATACGATTTCTTTGCTGGCTTTGGGGCTACCACATATCCCATCCACAAATGAGAAATGCAGGATTGTGGGGTCTGCCTCAAGCATACCTGCTGTCTTTTCATTTTTTCAGGGTGTGGGGAGACAGGAGTGGGGATATAGAAGCTGTGTGTGGCTGAGGAGGAGGTAAAGAGGTGAAAGCGGTGACCCATAGAGATGGCCAAGGGCAGCCTGCCCCACATGGAGTACTGCTCACCCAGCAGCTCCCTCAGCCTGGGCAGGGGCACTGTGTCCTGCCAGGAATGCATGTGGCACACAGCCCCTTCACTGGCAGCCGTGGAGTTGTGTGGGGTACGCCCAGCTGCTGGCAGCATGGCCGCCCCACACACACAGCACTCAGCTGTTTCACATTTTGCAGTGTTTTAGGAGAAACAGGTGTGCCTCCATCGCCGCTGTCCCACACAGGCACAGCCACATGGGGTGTGGGACCCAGGCTGCGGAGGGGCTGCTGCTGAGGAGCCCTCCCTGCACATCGCCCTGCCTGGGCTGCCCAGGGATCAGGGCCCCGTCAGGGCCTCGCTCATTGGCGTGATGCTTTTCCAGTTCAAAGCGCAGGCTTGAAGCGAATCAAGAGAAACTCTCAGCCTTTAAACTCCCAGGTGAAGCCAGATGCGCAAGCTGCAGAGGCTGAGGCGTGCCGTGTGTGCCGCCCTGCACACACCCGTGCCACCCGTGCCGCTCCTCCCGCTGCCCGCACACCCCACGGCATGTGGGGAACCCTCTGGGTCTCAGCTCCCGCCCCTCACGGGGAGAGAAGGCATCCCAGCGATGCCTCCACCGCTCTCCTGCCCAGTTTCCCTGCCCAGGGCAGGAGGCAGCGCTGGCAGGGCGGTGTGCGGGCTGAGGCCACGCACGGCGCAGGCTCAGGGCGGTGGCAGCCGCTCGGCCGCGCTCGCTCAGGGACACAGAGCAACAGATGCAAGGCAGGCACGAAGAGTAGAGGCTCCCATTATTTTGGCCTTGGGCACTTTCAGAGCTTGGCGGTCTTGAGAGTCACCCAGCGTTTGGCCAGATCCCCAGTGGCTTTGCACATTCCTTTTCTTTCCATGAATGAATGGTCTAATCTGGCTGGAGGGCATTGCAAGGCCCAATAGCCAGTTTGCTGCACCTGCTCATCAGGGATTGAAACACCTGCCGTGGCCGGGGCTTAGCATTTAAGTGCTGCTATTTGAAGACAAATCTTGTCTTTTGTCTCTGCCTGAGCCTTCTTGCAGCTTCCCCCTCCCCTTAATAGAAAACAAAGGAAAAAAAAAAAAAAAGAAAGAAAAAGTGGGGGAAAAAAAGCTGTGATGCTGTGATGGGTGTTTTTCTGGACAAGGCCTCTTTTTCCTCCAATTTCCTAGGGAAGCCACCCTTGCTTTCCACATTAGGTGCATTGCTGGGAAATGTTATTCACACAGGCAAAGAGCACTTTTATTTTGCTCACAGCTGTTTAGAAGGCCTATGCTGATGTTAAAATGTTGGACCCTTGGATGGTTTCACTCTGAAGCACTGCTGTATCGTCCTGGTACTGGCAATTAATGCTATGCAATAAACTGATGCTTTTAATGAGAACAGATGTTCTTCCACACAGCCTCCCACCTACATTAAACCTTTAATTTTTTTTCAAGTTCCTTTCTTGTGACAACAAACAAATAATATTGAATCAATAGGTAATGTGAGATTTACTTTATAGGGAATTAGAAGGCAGTCATATGGTTTCTGCGAGCAAATTAGGAAGTAAAGAAATAGATTTTATCCAAGCAATGTAATTTCTCTCTTCTTTAAAGTGCATTTACATATTTGGGTGACTAAGGCACTTGGACTGTGCATGGAAGCCTTGGTCTTGTGAGATTTGTTAACAAAGATACTTGAAAGATGTAAAATACACTAGATGGATTAGACAGGAACCAGCTGATACATCTCCAAAGTTAACAGAAAGCAGAAAATATCTTTCGAGTGGCTCTCAACTGATCTCTTCCTGAACCAACTTCATTAACACTTTTATCAGTGATCTGGAAGAAAAATAAAAACCATGTTACATACAAAGGTTGTCAGAGGGCAAACTTTGCAAGGGAGAGCTTCAGGTCAGGGAGCTGGACAGAGCTACAGTCTTGAGTGAAAAACAAAGAAATATGCCTGTCTCCAGTGTAGCAGCAAGGGCTCCTGCCCTGCCCGAGCACCTTCCCTGCGAAAGGAAATCTGGCAATGCATTAGCCCTCAGTCTGCCAGAGGACAACAAAACCTAGAGCAAGAAATTGAAATGAGGCAGATGCAAGCTAAAGGGTAGATTTGCAACAGAGGACAATGAGCCACTGAAATTACTTACTGAGGGTTATGATGAATTCTCTATCACCCGCAACTTTCAATGCACATAATTTTCTCTTCTCCCACCTCCTTAGAAAAAAAATATATATGTATACTTTATTTGATTCAGAGGACTTTTAGTTCCTGTGTTACAGGGAAGATCAGGCAGGGTGATCACAGTGGTGTTGCCTTTATAATCTATGCCTATGTTTGATCAGATAACAATTTTAAGAGAAGACAAACTTCTGAAGATCTTGAGCTTCTTTCATTTTGATTTATCATAAAATAATTACTGGATAGCTGAGAAATATGGAGGGAAGGCTAATTCATTCCTTTTAGAGGTGTTTCTTGGGCAATTATAGCATCATATTAAATAAATGAAGAGAAAAATTAGGCCCAAAATAAGAAGAGGCTCATTAATACAGTGATGGTCAACCTGCAAAATTCTCTACATTGAGGGAAAAACAAGAAAATAGGCAACTAACTTTTTGAGAATAGATCCTAATAAAAAAAGAGCAGAAGATCCTATGTTCATCTGCACAATAAGTTGAACTTGCCTTAGGGCACAGATCAATTGCTAGAAGGTTTAAAAGAAATTTTTCCTGTAGGTAACTTAGAAAGAGTGATGTGTGCCCCATTAATTCCTTGAGAGGCAGGAGAAACCCACTTCAGTTCACTGGGAGCTTAACCTAAGTCTGCTTTTTGAAAGAATGAGGAGTTTTGTTAAGAATTTCAATCAGCTGAGTCCTCATACAGTTTTATATAGTGGTGCCCTTGATTTCTTTGTGATCCTGGTATTTTTGCAGCTAAAGGATGAGGGACTGCCCACGGGGAGCAAGGCTTGGTTTGGCACTTTCTGTTGTTGTCTTTGCCCGGAGCATCTAGTGGGAGGCCGCTGCTGGAGGTACGATGTCAGCTGTGATGTGATCTGGCACAGGTTTGACTGCTACGAATTCCCTTGGCTGTTGCCTCTCAAAGGCTATACCAGAAAAAAAACAAAAACATAAGACAAAAGAAGGATCAGAGACAACTCTACTTATATGTTCTTAGCAGTACAGAGAGAATATCTTAATTATCCTTTGCCTGTGAGATTAAATCATACAGGACTGCTGTCCTTTCCAATTGCCTGTGAATTTAAAATAGTGCTGTGTTTTAGAAAAGATTTCAAAGGAAAAGAAATTTCACATTACTCTAGCTAGATATGCCTGTATCTTTGTCCTCCACATGGCATCACTCCTTCCTTTCCAGCAACATGGCAGTAGAATGGGTTGTGTTCTAGACACACAATTCACAAAACAGCCCAGAGTGCCAGTCTGACGCCAGCTGGAATTTCCAGTGTGGCTCAGGTGTGAATTCAAGTTACAACGTATTTTTTGAAATGTGAGTCTCAAGCTAAGTTAATTCTCAATTAACAGCTAAAATCCAGCAAGAAAAAAGTGTCAGGGGCTTAGAAGCAGATGATGCTATCCTTGTAACATACCACAGAGAGTTATTGGTTACAGTGAGGTGGGTGGAAGTAGAGCCACTGCAGGTATGTTTCCCAGTGAGGCCATAACCAGACAGGTGGAGGTAAAGAGGACAGAGAGCTCCCCTGTCCTGGGGTGTGAAAAGGGTTCTGTGCTGGGAAGGGCAGTGCTGCAGATGAAAGAAAGATGGGTCTGTTTTTATCTGTGACATTATGTTCATGCAATCAGCAGGGCAAGGTTGTTGGCTCCAGTAGTAAGGAAAGAAGTTTTGTGCTTGAGGACTATACTGGGTAGTGAAGATTTAGGGAGGGCAGAGGCTGTGGGACCAGAGTTTGCAAGCTTGCTAAGGAATAGAAGTGAGTTATTTTCAGGGATCTTGAAAAAAAAGTGAGGCTTAGAAGTAGAGATTTTTTGGGTGTTGGAAAATGTTTTGGGGGTTTGCAGCCTGAGCTGTCTTGACAGGGATAGCTCTGAGGCCATCAAATTAACTGATGTTTCTCCCCTGTAATGGAAAAGCACATAAGATAAAACAAGCACAGTGGAAAAAGGGTGTGCTTTGAAAATGGGAGAAGACAGAACAGAAAGAGACATATTCCCTGAAACTTTCAAATAATGTGTTCTCCCTTCTCCATAGCCAGTGAAGGTGGCTCTTTAGCTCTTCAGTTCTTTGCATTTCCTCACTGGTTAGAGGTGAGAGCTATTGGCGAGATGAGATGAGATGAGTTGAGTGTGCTGTAACACAGTATATTTCTGTGGGTGCTCCAGGAGAGAGACCCCTATAAACACTATCCAGTATAAAGCTTTTCAGTGCAGTCCGTTGAAGCAATCCCTTTCCCATCCATTCTTCCTTGCTAGAAGACTCGGTGGTGTACTCTGGTGGCTTTTTTCCTGGCTTAAGAAGCAATTTGTAATTAGCTTTCCTCTACCATGCTCCCTCTCTGCCAAAACAAACTTGTCAATAAAAACCTGATGTTTAGATGCAAAAAATATGTACATTTAATTAAATGTGAAGTTGTTTTGTGAGAATGGAACATGTGAAGAAGCTACTAAAGAGCATCACACAGAGTGCAGAGCTGGAAACAAATGTTTGAAGAAAAGGAACAGCGTGGATATTATGATTTCAAGCCACAAACACTGTAGCAGTGAAGCAAATTGTAAAGCAAGCAATTTCTGGATAGTTTAAAAAAATAGCTCCTAGTTGCATCAAATTAAGCTCTGAGAAAAATCTTCATAAAACTTGAGAGTGTTGTGCTTGAAACATACGTACAGAGAAGCAAATCTGGTGTGTGAGGTCCTGTGGGACTCCATGTGTGATGTGTGTTATGAGAAGGCTCGATTTCCAAGTCTTTGTTAGCTTTGCTAAACAAACACGCATTCTTGTTAAACATTTCTCCTGAGATGACAACTATTGACAATACATCTTCCTGAAGCATATGACAGTTATCAAACAAATAGTTGACACTTTGCAAAGTTTCCATTATTCTCTGGTTGCTGAAGAAGCTGAAGGGTACAGCAAGATGCTTGGCATTGGGAGCACTTTAGCAGTTAATGTTTTGCCCAAAATTTGTTAAGTGTAGAAACTGCACTCAAATGTCTGAAATGTTAATTCTATGGAAACATTGGTTTGGGGCCCGCTGTTAAAATCTGGGGAGATACTCTCTGGGAAAACCATGCACAACAGCAGCAATTCAGTATCATAAAAGCTAATATTAGGAGTCACGTTCATTTAAGCTTGTTGGGTGTTTCATGCACTTTCCATCTCATGGTTCTAAAGGCAGACAATGCAGACTGGGGAGAAAAAAGAATTGCTCATTTCTGTGCTGTCTTCAAACATGCAAACAACAAGAGGCTCCATTTCAACCTCTATATGGAGCAGGATGCTGTTGTGAAACATGCACATGGACTGAGCCTCACTCTGACATGGTGTTTCATTAACCTGAAATCGGCATAGCATGTACATAACACTGAGGACAATAAAGTCGATTCTCTTAATTTGAAAGAATCATATAAAACATCTGAAAAGTGAAGAAGCTTAAAATCCTCCTCAAAAATGTGAAAAAACATAAAACAGTCAACAACAAAGACAAATTGTTCTTTGCAAAACAAGTTGTTCTTTGCAAAAAAAAATCCCAACATCAAAAACCAAACTGGCTAGCAGCGACTACATTCATCTGCAGGTGGAGCACCTTAGCAAAACCATAATCAACAATGTTGCTGTGTGAACATACTAGCCCCTAATGTTGAGACAAACTTCTTTTCCAAGGAAAGTAGAATGAAAAGAGAAGCATTGGAACAATTTCTCTTTGGTCGTATCAGCTAAATTGCTGTTTCTGGAGCAGAGAAACATGCTGAATCATTTACTTAGCTTACTATCTTTAATACTCGATTGTCGAATCTGATATGAATCTTGAAAAGTCTTCCTATTCACTTCTTTTTAGGCTGCAAATCAGAGCTGAAGATAAACAGCCTTCAAATTGCCTCTTGCTAAACACAAACAATTACAGTAAGATAGACAAATAACAGCATATGCATGAAAGTAGTTCAATTTAATACATGATGGTATACACAATCTATCAAAGATGGCTGTCTCAACACCATTTTCCATGACAACAAAAAACCTCAAAATGTTGTTGGTTTTTCATTATTTTTCATCAGTACTGTTGAAATGTTGGCTGGAAGGACCTCCAGAACCCTGGCAGAGGTCCACTTCTCATCTGCTGAGACTGGGTTTGCCTGACCCTGTGATTATATATATTAGTGAGGGGGATTTCAGTCTCATAAACTACCCTGCTCCAGCAATGTATCCAATGACTGTACCAGACAAGTCTATTACACCTTTGTAGTTACTGTATTTTTCTCTCTGCATTGCTTGTATCCCCTTTGTTGCTTCATAATGCAGGTAATCTTGTCATAGTGCCAGAGGTGATGAGGAATGCCTGATCTTACTCATTAAAGCAACATCCTTTTATATATTGGGATGTTCTTGTAGCTGTTTTTACTCTCCCCTCATCCCTGGGAAGGCAGACCTATTTCTGTTAATCTCTCCTTGTAGCCTTTCATGGTGCCTCAACTTTGTAATTTTGGCCTGCCTTCTAGTATCAGAGCCCATAGCCAGGCTCACTGCCCCAGCTGGGACCTCAGAAGCATTTGAAATAAATTTTTTCAGCAGCTGTCATAGGACAAAACCAGTCCTGTCCAGTCAAGGTTGTGTTTTTTCACTTTTTGGAAAAAAAAAAATCTCAAAGGCGCCGTGGTGCTGTTTGCTCATTTTGAGGTGTGCTGTAATTACCAGGTGTTTTCAGCAATGCTACTGCTTACCCAATCTGTGCACTTGAATAATTTTCCTTCCTGTTTCCAACAGACAACATGACAAGGCTATCATGGGAGGAGCTGACACGTGGTTTGCATGAGCCAAAGCAGGCTGGCTCTCATCTCCCCTTAATCTCTGCATTCTGCACGCTGGTTTACAATGACCCCAGCAGTAATGACCCACTGCAGCTCTGGTGTTACTGGGAGATCAGGGCTGCTGCGTGGGCAGGGCCGTGTGGGCTGCGTGCCTGGCCTGTGGCAGTGGTTTCCAGTTCTTACTGACAGTATGGCAGGACCATGAAATGCAGAATGCCTCAGCTGTCCTGTAGCATTGGAGCAGGGGGTTAGCCCACTGCTTCCCCTGACCCCAACTCCTGTCCAGGAGCCTAAAGGCTGTGTGTGTACTGTGTGTGCAGTGGGTACTCGGCGGTACTGGCCCTGTAATGCTTGGCGTTCTCCTCATTGTGTTGGTATGTGCTGTTTGCCTCCATTCAGAGCCAGTGCCAAGGACATCACCGCTCTGTTTCTGCAGTGGTAGCTGCATTGACGCACACAGAGGAGCCACGTTCCTCTCTCATTCAGCACCACAGACACGACACAATGTGGTAAAAGGCAGATATAACCACAAGAGAAATTTTTTCCTGTGGTCCAGCTGCTAGTGGTTTTGCTGCAAGTACTGCAATTGCCAGGCAGGAGATTATGCCCTGATGTCGGGCTTGCATGCCTGCCTCCTCACTCAAGCTTTCTAGGAACATATTGCCAATATTCCATTAGTGCGGCTCTCAGTCCTGAACACCCTTGTGCTACATCTATGATTACTGCAGAAGTTTCAGTGCCATGCCTGTCTCACCCAGTGGGTCTTGATGCAGCAATGGCTCAGTGTTTCAGGGCTGGGAGAAAGCACTGGCTGCAGTTTCAACCTGGTCAGGAGCCCCAGAGGTGCCTCATCAAGTGCACAAGGATGGAGTATAGGTGGAGAATCACCTCTCTCAGCCTGCTGGTCCCCTCTCTTTTGATGTGGCCCATGATGCAGTTGGCTCTCTGCGTGTATTCTGCAGTTTCTCTTGACTCTAGCCCTCGTCCAATCCCCAGGACAGGATGTCTGCTTGTGGCCAGAGCAAACTAGATTAGGCTCTTGCAGCATGTGTTTTGGCTTAGTTTTGCACACAAGAAATCCAGTTTGGAGTCTCTGGGACTTCTCTCTGGTGCAAGCTGAAGCACAGTAAGCAAAGACTATGACAAAATTCACTTCAGGATTTCACTACAGAATGGAAACACAAATGTGAACACACCTTAGATTGGCTTTTTATGTATTTGCTCTGTCCAGAAAAAGCTGAAGCTCAGACAGAAGCTGGGAAACCTGACTGATTACAGTTACCTTGGAAAGGTTATTAGGTGTTAGGTGTGTGCTAAGTGTTTCAGAACTTCTAATTTTTTTGCTGAAAAATTAATCCTAAAATACGTGATGTTTCTCAGAGTGCCAACACCAGTCACCAGTTTTGGGTTCAACGAAACATGAGTTTTGGATTCACCACTTCCTTCAGGAGACTGGTCAGATGCATGTGCTGTCTTAAGAAGTTATTTCCAGAAATAATGCAAATATTTTATATGCTTTTCTTCAGGAGTCAGCATTAATGTGGACCTTGAAAATCTATCAGTAATTAAAAGATTCTAACTCAGTTCCTTGGGAAATGTCAATGGCAAGTCTAAGATGTGGTGTTTATCCTCTCACAGGTTGACTTGCACTCAAGCAGCTAAGCAAACACCACTTTCAAGTGGCAAAGTATTTGCAGCTAGAGTCAAATTATTTTAAAAGAGAGGGCGTTTCACTGGCTATCAGGCTAAAACAGATAAGATTTTTTTTATGTCATTCATTACCAAAGGTGTTACTTCTGATTGTCCTGCAATAGAAACAGAGAAAACTTATTTGGCTTTCTGCACAGCCTTAAATTAAATATTTCTTATTTCAAAGACTATTTTCCAGCAGTTTCAGACAGGCTGCCTTCTCCATTCCCCCATTCCCTTTTCATTCCTGCCTGAACCATCACAAGACATACTGCTCAACTCAAAGGGAGTCACAGTGTCACTACCAGCCCAGAGCCCCCCCAGGAGGGACTGGCAGCAAATGCCTGATGGCATCCAGGGCAGGATGCAGAGAGCAGAGCCAGCCTTTTTGTTTGCCCATTGCTGAGGCGGTACCCAAGCCCCTCCCTGTCGTCAGTGACCCTGAGCCAAGCCTGCAGCCCTGAGCAGCTAAGAGATGCTGACGCTTGTCAGCTTAGGGTCTTTGACACTCAAAGCTTTTTTGTCACCAATCTGCCATCTATTAGCATAAATGGGGAAATAAAAGAAAAGGGATCTCCTCCTGCTGTTCTCCCAGGAAAGCACAGTAGATGAATGTGCTAGGTAGTATGAAAGGACTTCTCTATACTCACAAAATTACCCTGGGAGGCTCATCCTCGAGTCTCCATGTTGCCCACCTGCTAAATACATGTCTGCTGTATATCAGGTGTGCACCCCCCAAAAATCCCACCCTGCTGTTGTGGAGACTGTTGCCCCTCATCCTTTCTGAATGTCACTGATTCCACCACCTGAGAAACGGCAAAGTCTAAGTACAAAGCAGGGCGGTGCTGTACCATGGGCTGAACCAACGGAGGACAAAAAGGCCACATCTGCCCCCAGAAAACTAAAACTCCAACAAGTAGCAGCATAAAGGGACAGACAGAAAAGGGTCAAAGGTGAGCCATGTCCCCTGCTCTGTCTCCCCCTCCTATGCTCCCACTTAAAAACTTGCTGAATAATGTTCCAGTGAGAGGTTAGGGACCAGGGAAGGAATAGCTCCTCAGGGTCTTCAGCACTGCATGGCAACTTTTATAAAGAAATGGTTTAATGCTGAAAAGCAAACAAAGAAGCCAAAAATATGTCTCATTTTCAGTATTTCGTTATTGAAATCTTAAACATTATGAGCGTGCGATTTGCCAAACACGGCTGTCAGCTTGGGTAGATTTTTTCCTGTTATACAAAGTAAAATGCCTAGAATCTGATAAACTTGCATTGAGCTAATTAAAAAAGATATATTTAAAAATTTGTTTCAAATCTTTTTGTGCTATTTAAACTTATTAAATATAGATAGTGGTGTTTTAAACAGAAAATTAAGTAAAACATCAGCGGGAGATTTAGTCTGGCTGCTGTGCATGTTTAAAAGAAAATGCTCTGCATGTTTAAAGGAAAAACACACTTAGGCACTGTGGCATTCAGTTTTTAAGAAACCCGGTTTAATTATATTTTCCCTAATTAAGGATTTCATTATAGGGGATCACATGATTTAATTATATCAATACCCCAAAGACCTGATTGTGAACATAAAATGTGGATTAAAAGGATGCCTCATCACTTAATTACCTGCTAGATTGGAACAGATCCATGTTGTAGGTCAAAAGGGACATAAAATGCAGGCTTCTGCCTCCCTCTTTGTTGTGTGTGAAGAGCTCTGTGCATGGGGAGAGAAGGAGGGGGGAACTCTCTTGTATCTGTACTGGGAGTGATAATTATCAGTGAGCAGTTTTCTAAGCATATATTGAGACAGACAGACAGACAGGCAGACAGATAGATAGATAGATAGATAGATTTAAAATTATTAATGTATTTTAAATTTTCAGCAAGTCCGTTGTGGAGATGAGATGCATATTTCAGCTTAGAGTCTAATGGATGCCTGTGTATTTCTTCTCAAAATATAAGATCCTTCTTTCAGAAGGAAAATGCCGAGTACTGGGAAATCTTAGGACTTTCTCCTCCTACATGCCATAAAAAGGAGATTTCCCTGCAGTGCTGCCCCAGCAGGTATCCTGCTTTTTCCCAGTAACCTCAGGGCCAGCAGACTCTGCTAGGTACAAACGAGGCAGCAGGTCCATGGTTACTTTGCTGCTTCAAACACTGCACTGTCCCAAAAGCCAGCTTTGCCTGTACCCAACTCCCAGTCTGATGACTTTTGAAAGAAATACATCAATGCCACCAGGAGGGCTGGTGTAGAAATAGAGACCAGAGTGCTCCTTTTCTTAGGAGAGATATCCTGAGGCACATGGGAGTGGGCGATCCCTTAAGCAAGCAGACTGCCTTCAAAGTGTCCCTTTGCTCCCTGGCAGCAGCCTGGTGGCTGAAGACTCCTTCATTCTCAGATGTTGTCCTGCAAATGCTGCCGCAGTGGTGGTGTCACTGCCTGGCACAGGATAAGAAACCAAATCCTGTCCCCAGTTTGGGTAGCAAGGCTAGGTAAGAAGTCTCTTGAAACTACAGCTAACAGCTGATGCTGATATATTCTAGGTCCTTTCTAAGGCTTTTCCAAAGGCACCAGGGAGGATACAAAACTGGATGGTCCAGCTGTTTAGGGCTATTCCAAATGAAGCAACTCTGACACTTCATCACAGGAATGAGAAAGATCTGCACCCCACAGCAAGGTCAGCCCCGTGGATACTGCCAGCCCCATAAATACTGCCAGCCCCATGAATACTGCCAGCCTGTCTCTCCACTGCTGGGCACAGCCGCCCTGCCCTACCTGCCCCTGGGCACAGCCACCTTGGACATGGCCACCCAAACTGCCTGCCTCTGGGCAGGTCTTGGAGGAGGCTTTGGACACACGCTGTGGCAATGTGCCTGGGCCCCGAGAGGCGAGAGAGCACACTCAACTGTTAAATTGTCATCTGCAAGTGGCAGACTGCTATGGGATGAAGACCCATTTCTTTTCCTTTGATTTGATTTCATTTTCCTAGGCAGGGAAATGCCCCAGTGACAGTATCGCTGCAGATGGCATCACAAAGCCCCGGCTGGCACCAACTGAGTTGGCACCATCAGATTATCATGTTCAAGTTTGCGTCTGTCTTTTCTTCCCCCCCTCCTTTGCTGTGCTAATATCATTTCTATTACCATATAAGCCTCAGTCAGCTCGTTCAAAAGGACAGAGACCAACATAAAAAGTAAATTTCATTATCACTGGCAAAAAGGATGGGTCACAGAAAAAGCTAAATGGTGCTAGTCTATCTTTTTAATTCTTTCTTTTTTTCTCCCTCTCTCTCTCTCTCTCTCTCATCTGGGCTTAAAGGGAGACTGGAATTGAAGTTGCAGAGTCTCCAGGGCAGTATTGCAGAGCAGTGCTGCTTAATGGGGCAGCTAGTGGAGAGAGCTGAGCACATGTTTCCTTTGCAGTTTTCATCTTCATACTTCACAGGGCCTAGGGACTGATTGATGGAATTCTTTTTTTTTTTTTTAACATAGCTTTCTTGAGGCCTAGAGGCTGCCACACTGAACATATGTCCACATATTCCCTTGGGCAATATTTAAATGTGTGCATCCATGTGACTGTATTTGTTTAGTGTGTGCTCCCACTGATCTAATGGGACCTTTCCCATGACCCATTGCTTCCCTAAGTTTGCCACTTGCTGCTGTCAGGCGAGAGAGGCTTTAACTTGGATGGCTGTAGCCGTAAATGAATGGGACTTTTTTTCCCTTTCAGTCCTTTCGATTGAACCCTCTTGCTGATGGATCATCTAATGCAGTTTAGTTGAGAGCCCTTCCTCGTGGTGTTAAAAAAAGCCAAACCTAAACAGACCCCATCTGTTGCAATCCTATGTCTATTTATGTGATTCAAAATTTGCCGGGCTGCTTTCTTCTTGTTAATAAGCCATCCTCTGAGAACAAAATCCATTCCTGGAAAATGCCCAGTAAGATGTTCATTGATTGCTACACTGGATACCTCTAATGCTAAAATTTCTTGGGAGCAAGAAGAGCAGTGGTTGCACATGGCACTCACTTTCCTTTGAGGAGGCATTGTACAGTTCTGCATGGTATTTAGTGATCCCCAGGTAGGCAGCTCAGTGAGACACAAATTGGAATAAAACTGTCTTTAAGACATTTCCAGCATACACAACCTGCTTGAGTAACACCAACACTGCTCAGAGGAAGAGACTAGAAGCAGATTATTTACATTTCCCACTCTTGCAGCTTTGTGCAGAAGCCTGATTATATCCTACCTTGGCTCTGTCTTTCTTTTTCAGCGAAAAGCCTGAAAACCCCCACAGAATGACGCAAATAAAGGAGGTGTTAGAATGGGTTCAGAAACTGTGGCTGACTAACAGAGTTAAAAACTCCACGAGCAGCATTTGCTCATATTTAAGGCACTGCTAGGAAATACCATAATGTATGCAAAATATATAGAGAATGTAAATCAAAACCAGATTAATTATATTGTCTGCTAGAGCTCTTGTTCAAGGGTGAAGCTTTCCTGCCCAGCAGTGTCCCTGCCCTGAAGAGCTCAAGGGAAACATGGGAGGGCTTAGAGCTGCCAGGAACTGCCCTCACCTCCCTGCCAAGTTGAACCTGCAATGTCCCTTCTCCAGTCTTCAGTGCAACAGTGCTACGCCACACCAAACCCTGCTCAAGGTGATGCTGAGAGCAAACAGCAAACCTTCCATCTCAGTGCCATGGGCAAGGGCATGGGCATGGGCTGGGCTACCTCTTCCAGAACTCTCCACAGGAGTCATACCAGGAGCCATGGGAATTCACGCTGGACTTTCAAACGTCACTTGTGGACCTAAAATCAGCGATCTCTTTTAACTTGACATAGGCTGGGGACAAAATCAGATGAAGAATAGGAGTAAATATACAAAATGCAGAGTGTTTGTTAAACATTGTATTTTCTACTAAGTGAAGAGTAGTTTTACAAGCAATATCAGAAATGTATCATGGATTGAGAACCACCACCAGAGAACTCATTCATCCTAAGCCTCAACTGACTTTGTTTAGAAAAATTATCTACTAAACAAAAGTGCAGCTACATTACCACACATGGGTCTGGCTTCTCAGTGCTGCCTTAAATCTCTTCCTTACTTCAGCCTCAGTTCATATCTTTCTGTGGGCCTTGCTACGAAGGCTGCCTGGCCTGAAAACCTTATGAAAAGGTGGCTGCAGCCTGTTAAAATGGATCTAGTTACATACTTCCAACTGGATCACACTAAGAGCCAAAGTGAGAAGAGCCTTTGCAGAGGGCCATTGAAATTAATGAACACCCTGAAGTGTCTTTGCCTTTCACTGTGTATTTATTACTTGTCCTCTTTGGCTTTGTTCCACTTTCCTACCACTCTCCAACATCATGGGATGATTTGTCTTGATGGCTTCTCTGCTCTCCCCTCTCACCCTCATCCCCCCAGACTGCCTACTCTGCCCACCCTTCTGCACTCTCACAGAATCACAGGACCACAGAATATTCTGAGTTGGAAGGGACCTTAACAGTCCAACTGTTAAGTGAATGGCCTGTACATGAATAGAACCAACAACCTTAACATCCAGATGGGAAACAGATTTTATGACAAGGAAGGGGTTTTACCACCACTTGCCATATTGGAATATTTTCTATCTTGATGCTTTCATAGACTTCATTTGATATCCTTTTACCTGCTCTACCCTTTATCACAAATAACCCAGATTTCACACTGTAAGTTCTTTCTCCTACAGTATTTTAATGAATGCTCTCTTTTTAGTCTCCCCCTTTATCTTAACCCTTTCTATCATTTCAACTAGCTTAGTGTCTGGTCCCATGAACATTCCCACAGGGAAGGGATGATAGTGCAATGCCTTGCACTGGTCGCTTCCTGAAGACAAGTGCTGTATTTCCTCCTAGGCTGACTGTCCCTGTGTTCCCCCAGCGCTGCTGACTCACAGCAGTAACTACATTAGGGTTTGGGATTTGTTGGCTACATCTATACCACTAAATTAAACAACTCAGGGTGCAGGTCCACCAGAACACAACTACCTACACCGAGAAGTATTTAGTAAGTCTCCAGGCAAGGTGTTGACCCAGTCCAGCTGGGAGTGACTGACAGCTGCCAAGCACAGCCCCAGCCTTGGTGTGGGATACAGGCCATTCCCAGATGTGGCAATTCGTGAGTTCAGTTGGGTGGACTTTGCTGCACCTCACTCGCTGGCTCCAGGATCAGGAATGGCTCCCAGAATCACTTGAGTCGCTAATGCAGTGCAGCTGTTTTGGCTCCTGGCACACTGAGTCCGTGCCTTAACATCGTGCTTTGTTCAGGTCCAGCACATTCTGCAGAAAGAGAGACTGTAACACACAGGTGCACATTTCACAGAGGTTTTCCCCAAAGCCGTCACTCACTTATCACCAATGCAGTAATGTTGCCTCCTGCAAGACAGATTTAAGGAGCTTTGCCCAGCAAGCCACCACTGAGCAAATGCTGAATGCAGAGGCTGTATCCAAAGTGCTTTTAGCAGTTGGAGTGATGAGTGTGATTAAAACATCATCATATCCTTTTCTAATGTACATCTATATTTTTAATGTCACATTCTGATTTTTTTCCTGTCTTTTGTAATGGCAAAAATTCAGAGGAAGCACAGTCACTGCCAATGGCATGAGTACCAAAAGCTTTCAAGTTGTCTCAGGGGCTGACAAATGAAAACATGCTATTATATGTATGGTAAGTCCTACTGTAAGAGATGCTGTCATGTGATCTTGTGGTCAGTTATTAATCACTAGTGGTTTTGTCACTTCCAAAAGAAAGTGTAAGGTGATGGATTAGCTTATTTACCCCATCCAAGAAAATATTTATTTTCAAGTTGATTTGTAGCCTCACTTTCCTTAATCTCCTGAACAGTGCTTCTGCTGGAAAATACTTTGGAAATGGGTGGCTAGTTTAGCATCCTGGTTTTGCTAAAATTTTATGGTTTGTTTGGTATTTTTAATTCTTTGTTTCTAGGATACTAACCCCAGGAGCTTAGCAGGCACTTTTGCATGCACAGGGCACATGTCACCACCCTTCTACATTGCTGTCTTCAAGGAGTCAGGGCTGGTTGGAGATGCCAGTGGTATGTGTACTTTGGAAATTGTTACTCACAAAACCTTAAAGGTACATTCCAAATAGAGCTATAATGTCCTCATGAGGCAGGAAGAAAAGTTTGAGCATCTATATCCCAGCTGGATTTTCCAGACTATAACTCAGCCAAAGAGACAAAGCAGGGCCTCCTGCTGGTTGTAAAATAAGATAAGTTGGTAGCATGAAAAAGAAAACAGACTTAAACCCTTCAGTACATTCTGTAGTGATTTTTTCAGTCAAATTGTCACCACAAAATAAGGAAATTAATTACTAATTTTATTAACACTTTAACCCTTGTTGTTAAATCTGGATGGTTGCTTTAAGAGTACCTAGTTGGCTACCTAAATTTTGATGTCTAAAAGTTGATTAGTTAGGTAAAGCCTGTCTCCTATAAGCCCATGTTGATTGCGTTAATGACAGTATGGAAGTTTCAACTCTTGCTTGCATCTTATATGAACTCCACTATCTGGTCCCAGGTTATCCAATTTAGATTTTTAATGTAGAAGCAGCATGAAGTTCTTTCCCAATACATCAGAGCATCACCTGTGCATCAAAATTATTTTATAAAAATCATAGTGGATGATTTTAGTGATCTTGGGTCACTCCTTTGACAACCCTTGAATCCATCTTCTTACTGTAATAGCTACTACTGGATAGCTTTTTTAAATTCCCCTTGAAACAGAAAACAATTCTAGTTTAGAAATTTATAAAAGTATATTATCTGGCTTTTTGCCAAAGTAATCCACTTTTTATTAATATAAGATGATGAAAAATGTTGCAATTAAGGTTCTAAATTTTTACAAGGACCCTTCTCAATTGCTTAGATTGTGAAGGAGAAAATACTTTTTCAGCAGCTAGAGAAGAAGCTACCTTTTTAATTTTAAATAATATTCACTTCCTCATCTTTGCACCCAATTATTTCCATTGCTTTTTCATTCGTAAAACAAATAGCACTTTTTAAATGAAGCAACATCATATGTACTGGGTATGGAGAGATGGGGGGGTTGCTCTGGGAGCTGATTCTGGAATGAAGAACTGACGCACTTGTGGATGCCTGCACTCCAAACCCTGAGCCCACCACTGCTATTCACGAGGGACACTCCTGGTCTTACAGCCCCCCAGGTTAGTCTTGCTTTTCAAGTGTATTTTTTCACTGTCACATGACAAGCATCAGTTCTCACCTTTTCTGATCCATTGAAAATGTGGTTCTGTCCCCTTTCCCCTGACTGTACCTACATGCATTTCATTCAGACCCTTAAATTCATCCAGAACGACTAATTTTTAACTCTCCTGATAACCTGAAATCTATTCTGTGGAACTGAGCACAGCTGGGATGTGGAAGCACAAGGATCCATCAGTGCTGCTGAACTTTATGTCAGTGTCTGACGGGGTGTTTCTGTAATTCTGTCATATTTATTTTGTGTGGTGACGTCTGTGCAATGGTCAGCAAGATCAGAAATAACCCTTTCTTAGACATTTGTTTTGATGCCAAGTGGAATTCACCTTTCTTCAAGGTAAGAATTGAAGTTTGGGTTTTCTTTTGGGTCCATTTCAGAAACTGGATGTCCTTTGCTGGTACCTGCTATGACCCCACTGTTCACTGCCGACAGCCATCTCCCTCCTCTCTGCTGAACTTGCCAGTCATTTTGCTAGCCTTGATTTTATATCCCAGCTCTATCCTCGGTGCCTCTATCTAAACTGAGGAGGGATTCATAAATGCTACCTGATCTCAGCAGAGCAGGATAAGACCCAGCTGCTAAATTCAAATCCCAATTTCATCAGAAAGTCGCTAACTAAGTGTTGTGAAGTCCTCAGAACCTTGAAGCAAACCACAGCAGAGTGTTATGATTTAGTTCAGATGCAGCTGGTGTGATTTTCTTTTGGCTTTCCATGAGGAAATGGTCATTTTTGACACAGAGAAAGCCTGCTTTCCCCTCAGTACTGGGTAATTTTGCTGTTTTTTGCAAAGTGAAATACAAAGTATAATGGGAGGGCTGAACACAATAAGGCAAGAAAAGCAACTCCTCTGTGCTTGAAGGTTTCAACTGCAGTGCTGTATCCAGGCTGGGGCACCACACTTCAAGAGGGATGTGGACCAACTAGAATCAGTCCAGGAATAGTGATGAGAGAGCTTGAAAACATAACCTACGAAAGAAGGCTGAAAGAACCGGGGTTGTTTAGAATAAGAACCAGACTAAGAGGAGATGCAATAACATAAATGCAGTTATGTAAGTGGTTGTTGCAAAGAGGGAGGAAATAAACTCTTCTCTATATCAACTGTGGATTGGAAAAGAAAAATGCACTGTAGTGGAGAATTGCAGATGAATATAGACTTGATTTTCTGGTGGAGCACTAGGCTGAGTTTGTGGGAGACTGTCTGAGCAGTGGGGAAAGGGAGAAATCCGTGGCTCAGATTGTTCCTCACCAGTGTAGTCCACACCTGTAAATGTAACATGTTTGACTGAGAGCAGAGAAAGATCCTGAGGCTGGAAGGAATGATGACAATCAGGCCAGCTGTGGGGAGAAACAAAATGTTTGTTTGGACAATTTGCATCTGTTGCTTTTTTTAACCGGATAAGAGAGTACACTATGTAATATACACACACCAGCCTCACTTACCGACAGAGACTTAAAATATTTATATCACGGACAAACAATGCCAGGGAACTCCCCTACAAATGCAGTGATTTAATAAACACAGTACTGTAATGTAGCATTTATCTTTATTATATATAATCAGCTGTTGCTTTTACTTGGGTAGAAATAATGTCAAACTGAGCCAAGGTAAGATGGGAAGGTTGGAAGTTTCCCATTTCCCCAGTCCCAGACATACACACCTTTTTAGCTTTTGCAAGTACATATGGGATTTAAGTTTGTGTGAGGTACAGCAAAGAGCTTCCTGCTGTGGCCCCACAAAGGACTGTGCATCTCACAGACTTCTTGAGGTCTCCCATAGCAGATAGCCCCTCTCCTCAGTTTCCATTGATCTCACGGAATAAATATCTTCCATAGCAGCGTTGAATAAACACGTGTGCATGTATCTAGGCAAAAGATGTGTGTTGCTTCCCAAGAAAAGGTCAGCAAGATATGTAGCAGAAAACACAGAATATGTCTACATGAAGATTTTTATACTGGGCATCATGTACTAGATCCTGAAACGCAGCCCAGTGCTCAGGGTTCACTGCCATGACCAATACAACATCAATTTAAAAAAAAAAAAAAAAAGTTAAGGTGATACAGTGTGGCTTTATTGACAGGCCCTAATCACATGATATTCCTCATCCAAGTAGTATGATATAAATAATTGATGGAATGATTGGCTGAATGAACTGCCTATTGCAGGTGCTTTTTCTCCCTGAGCAAAACACTGTTCGTACATGTACACAAGAAAAAAAACAAATGGAGAGATGATCATTTTGCAAGGGTATTTACATTCTCCTTAACATAGGCATTTTTTCATATGCTCACAAATGTGATCCAGTCTGAAACTTCATCTTTTTTTCTGCAGCAATATTTCTGTGGCCTTCCACCTTCATGTAAAATAGGGAAATGCCCCAAAGAGCGTTTAATCAAGAAACCACAGTTTTAAATGAAGCCTTGCTTCTGAAGAAAGAACTTTACAAATTACTCGAAGGTCAGAGTAGGAGTTGGCCCATACTTTGCAGACCTGTGAAAACACAATGCCAGCAGGCTCTGAGCATGGTATGAAGAGCATTTGTGCAGTTTGAAGATGCAAATGATTGTAAACATACAAACATTACGCATATGGAAAACTTTCTCTCTGGGCAACATGATGCGAGAGCTGGGGTCATTAGCAGATGTTGTTCCATGGGTCTTTATCCCAGCTCGCTGTCACTACAGTGATGCCTCATCACCAGATCCCTGTCACTTCCATACCCAGCTGAGCCCCATATTAATACACCCAAATTAGACTGGCCTGCATGATCTTTAGTTCTTTACAAGACAGGGCTGTATTTTTCATTTCCCTTCTGATTGAACATTCACCTAGGCAGCAGCTATTTTCACGTCAAAGCAAGGATACAGTTGCCTAAATGGACATGACCGGGGAGGGCATCTACTAAATAGGACTGAATGCTTCGTAAGCATAGGCGCCACTGTAATCTCATCACAAATTAACTTAATTGAAAGCAGAATAGCCTCCTCCTGAAGAGTCGTTTACTTGCTCTTACTTGATCTGTTGGGAAAGTACCTGGCTGTGGTGTCTCCCAGTGTTGGGACGATGAGGTCTCTGGAGTGAAGGAAGAGATACTGCAGGAAGTGCATGGGTTATCTGAATTTCCAAACCACTCGGGAATAAGTGAGCTTCTTGAGGACAGCACTAATGAGTGTTGTCAAAGTTCCCAGACAAAGGTCATAAGTGGCCTTTCCACCAGTCTCTCGTGAGTTCCTATAGCAGTGTCTGTACATTACCTGGGTCTGGAAGACATGTGACCATGAGGTGTGAAATATGCCCTAAGTAACACCTTTGGAGAAGTGTTGGGATGGCTTTTCCAGGCTGTGCTGACAGGGTGGGACTAATGTGCTTTTCGGAGCATAGCACATGAGTGGTCCCTCAGACGTCAGGCAGGAGGGAGCATGGACCTAGGCTTCCTTCCAGAGTAGATGAGGATGTGCAGGGCTAGGGATGAGAGAACGCTGCATATGGCACCCTGGGGGACTGCAGAGAAACCTGCACCCTCTGCAGGCACAGGTCTTCTGCTATTCAGGACACATTCACAATGCTCCTCAGTGAAGCTTCTGGCAGCAATGTGAAAATGTTATCACGGAGCTTAAGGAAAATAGCAGTGTGTCAAAACCAGAGTGTCAAGCGTTCTGCAAAGCCCAAGTGCTGTTCAGCAATGGAGGAATTACAAGATAGCCTGTTTAGGGATTTCTTTTCTTCTTCCCCAATGTCTTGGGGAAAATCCTTCCTGACTTCTGGCTTTTTCTTGGAGGAGCCTTGGAACATCCCATATGGCAACAGGAAAATCAACAAAGGGTCTCTTTCTCTATCAAGTCTAAGACCAGAGTTGGACACCTTACCCACAGCAAAGTAAGAGCCACTGAACCAAAAGAAACTCATCCCAGCTCACAAGAGAGATGGCTAGGAATCACTCCCATAACCATCATCCTTGGTCGCAGGCAGGACAGAGGAGTTGGCAGGGCAACCGTGGGGCAAGTCCTTTCTAGAATAGGGCATCTGAGCCCCACTGGCAGCTATCAGTAAATATCTGGTGCCTCAGATACTATGTGGTGAGAGGAGGCACAGCCACAACTTAACAGAGCAATGACTCCATAGAAGGGGCGTCTTGGAGGCCAGGACACTGTGCAGGTGCGCTTGGGTGCTGGGTAGTTACCAAAGACTAATGCATCAGTCATCTTCTCTTGTGCTTCATGCCTACAGGCAAGTGGTAGTGCTGCAGCGGGGTTGTAGCTCAAACTTGTGTTGTGATCATAAATGTCAATGAATGTGTTAAAATGGAGAAGGGAGTGCTGTGAAGGAACTGCATGATGGAGCACAGGGATGTGGAGGCAGTCAGGGGACAGCTGTCCAAAAGCTTGGAGCCCCCAAGGCACATTCACACAGTGGCAGAGAACAGGCGGGCAATTACACCCGGTCCCGAAAAACCCTCATCTGCTGTTTGGTGTTTTTACTAGAAGTCCATTGTCACGTCTCAGCAAATCGTGGACTGTGCCTCATCAGGGCAAAAATGTGTTTCTTCCTCCTTTCTTATTTTGATGTATTTCACTTCCATATAATGTCCAGAGGGATAATTTAGCCTGTTCAAATGCCTTATTGAGGAAGGACTGCATTGTTCTTCCAGCCTTTGCTTCGAATCGGAATGTGCCTCTTCCTGAGTGCCCCTGCGCATGGCCAGCCCATGATAAAGCCAAGGCTGCTTTTCTCTCATTGTTTCTCCTTGCCTTTGCCTTTCTCTTCCCAGCTTCATTTGTCCGAATACTAATTTGTGTTTATAACAAGAAGTAGTTCCCGCACCTCCCCTTTGTTGCTTAATTGAAGGGAAACTGAGCAACAGGTGGATCTCAGGAAATATCATTAGTCTCTTTCAATTGTTTTTGGCACTTCTTTGAAAGAAAAGTTCAGCTCAATGCAACTGACTGTTCGCTGTTTCCAGGCTAATTACTGCAGGACCCAAATGAGGAGCACATTTGAACAAGTCTAATTTAAAGAAGGTGAGCTGCTCATCCATCTTAGTATTATTTAGAGGCTTAGAGCTGCACAAGTAGTTAAGGACTTTGATGAAGCTGTGTCTTACAACTGAACCTTTAAAGGAAATTAAATCCTTTGAGTATTGCATTGCATGGAAGTACCATTCGTGCACAGAAACACAGCCAGCCACAACCCAGTGTGTTCATGTTTATGTAAGGGTTTCCTTTTAACCTATTTTTCTGTTCATAGAGAACAGAAACAGTGTATAAGGACAAAAGTATTGTTGTATGTTTGATTTTGAGAGGTGCTTGTCAGTGGAGCCTGTAACTGGAAAAGCTAACCAGGGAGACTTCTTCCTCAGCTCTTTGGCTCACAAATCTGAAAAGTCACAGACAAGGGGGAAGGATGCTAAAGAAAACAAGCAGCATGATCCTTCAGCATGTGGTTTTAGCCCAGCAATTCCTGGTAGGACAAAAGAGGCAAAATCTCACAGTGTGCTCCTTCTATCCCTTAGTAGACAAAGCTCCGATTTCTGCTATTTTTAAAACCAGAACCCCGGGGGAATATTTCACCATTGAAAACCAGCCAAATGCATTAATGAAGTGCTCCACCTGTTACAAGAATGCAGGCAAAGGGCTGGATGATGGCAGCTCTCACTTGATGGTCAGCAATCAGGATATTCCTTACATGTGATATACCATGATTTTTGACCAGCTGAAAATCTTGTCCTCTGCTTTGTATTTTGAGGCTTGAACAACTAGGCAAGTCAGAGGAAAAGAGAAATGATAACACCTTCAATTTCAAGGGTAGGGTGGTAGGTATATAGAACCTAAGAATGCAAAATGTAATTTAAATGTTACAGGCTTAGTGATACTGAGCTCTCACCATTGTCTGAAACGTAGCTGCTTCTGTTTCTTTCCACTGAGAAACTGGGAAGCTCAACATAGAAATCTTCTGACATGCAATGTGTCATGGGCTGTTTGGAGCAGGAGTAATCAGCGGGTGTTGACAGCAGCAGGGCAAGAAGTGGTACAGCAAAAACACACACACACACTCAACTACAAAAGGACAGTGAAATCACGATTAAACAAGCATTTCTCCCCTTGACTTGGGAACAGGAATGCAAGTAGAAAAGCCCCGGCTTTTCAGCAATGCCTTTATGGATTTATAATTGTAAATACCCCCTTTTCTAAAGGATGTATTTAGGAAGCAAAACGGTTCCCTTTTTGTGAATGATCTATTTTACAGGGCTTAAAAATATGTCAAGGTTTGCTGCAGTAAATCCTCTTCATGCTGTAACTGAGTAATGTAAGCAACTTGGGTTGCCTTTTAAACAATTCCCAGTGTGTGGCATGGCTAGTGCAGTTTGAAATGCCTCTGTCTATCTAAACAGAAACAGATGTTTCAACAGCAGAGCTGTGCAGAAGTAATTCTTCAAACAGTAGATTAAAACATCTGTCAGGACCATTGGATGGGACCAGACAAGCAGCAGCAGTATCAGCTGGGACTGCCAGTCACTTCTACCTTACCCTGGAGGTGGAAGGGAAAGGATGGGGGAATTCTGTCTGGTCTTTGCATGCGACAGCCTCTTATTTTGCCGTGTTTCTCCAGCCATTCAGAAGATTACAGACCCAGCTGTGCAGAATAGCTCACAACCTCTCTCAGCATTGCCTACTGTAACAGAGGTCTTCTAGGTTTTCACGTTTCCCGTTAATGCCTTTTTCTGCCACTGCTGGCAGTTGGTATGAAAGCTGTGAAGTGTTGGTGACATGCCAGGTTACAGCATTTTACAGTTATTTCCATCTGTCCTTCATGTTTCAGCATTTGACCAGTTTAGTGTCATTGCAAGCAAATTCTTCAGGCCTCATTGGGTCAAATAGATGACAGCTGACTAATCTCCTGCAACTTGCCCACAGGAGCTGTGCCACAGGGAGTGTATTCATTTCCAGCTGAGCAAGAGGCCAAACCAAACCCTTGGATTAACACCTCTTTTGCACTCACCCCCACCCCAAAATCAGAGCCAAGAAAATGATAGAGTCAAGAAACTGTTCCAATGTTTTTGGTGAATCAAATCAAAGCTCTGAATCCTAACAGCCCCTGAAGGATACCATTTTTACAATCTGGATCTGAAATCTTAGTCTTGAATCCACCCTCTGTTTCCAGCCCAGATTTATTCTCACTTCTTGTTTTAGCATCCAGAGGAATAAGTAGGGACAGCTCTACCCTCCAGACTGCTCATTTTGGGGTGGAGCTGCTATGAGTGCACTCCCAGCGCCTTCCCCTGTCAAGCCAGCTCCCGCTGTGCAAGCCTGAATCAAGGTCGGGGCCAGGTCTGCTACCCCAGCTCCTCGGGTGTTCCCTGGGAAAATCCTCACCACCATGAGGAGCCAGTGCCGAGGCAGGCAGTACGGGGTCCCCTGTGAAAGCGGTGGGACTCTCTCTCCCCACACACAAGTTGCTCTCCCATCTCATTTGTCCCCAGCAGCCATTAATTGTGGGCTGTAGCGGCAGCAGATTACCTCACGACAGCCTGGCAGATGTGCTCTTGCTGAATAAATAAACTCATTTATATGGCTGTAATGACTGTTGCTTCTGTGCTCTCATCATGAAAACTCCAGCCTATCTACAGCAGTTTATAAACAAAGCTGCTTTGCCTTTATGGAAAAGCAATTTGTGGCTGAGGAGCCTCGGCAGTGACTCGTGCCAAAAGAGAGCTGAGGCCATTTCTCAGGGAACAGGTGTCCGCATCATTAAAGCCACCACCCCCCCGGCATTAATTGCCATCCCTGTTGGCACACTGAGAAAAGAAATTGGGGTTTGTCTGGGCCATGGAGATCAGCTTCCCATCTCCCTCCGCCAAGGTAGTGACTCTGCCTGCGGCATTGCTGAGGAAGGGAGAAAGCTCAAGTGCTATTTGGTGGATGGACTCACTCTCTGGTGGTGGGGGCAGGGAGCACCGGGAAACTGGCACAGACTGGTGAAACAAAAGCATTCATGGGGACAGAGAAGGAAACTGTTTATTAGACAGAGCAAGTTCATTAACTTCCCCCTTCCCCTCTTTATTTATTTTAACTGTCTCCTTACTTCGTCTCTTCTCTTGTGTTTCTCCCCCTGCTTCCTTCCACGCTACATTATTATTGCAGAACGGAAAAAAAGCTTCATCCTGTATTTTCTTAGGCTACCTGCAGCTTTAGAGCAAGAAACTGCAACTAAAAAATACACCGTGCCCCAAAACACAGCAAAGCACAGGCATGCAGAAACAGAGGGCTGCTGAGCGAAGTTCTTGGTGGGATGGGTTTCTCTCTCATCCATCTGAATCACTAAAGGTGACCCCATATGACACGGGTACTTTCCTCCACCTCTGTGGCCCAAGTAGCCACATGAGCCATGAGCACAGGGATAAGTGGGAAACGTGAATGAATGGCACATCTTTCCTGCAGACAGCCGTGGTTAGCACCACACACATGGCGCCCTGGGGAGAAGAGTCACGCCGCAGAACCACCGTGTGGTTGCAGTGACTTCACCCCGCTAATTATGGCAAGGCAGGAACATGCTGGCAGCATTTAGGGGTTTAGGTTATAGCCACACTACAAAGTAAACAGGCTGTGAGTGATGTTTTAGTTTATAACCAAAGACAGGATGACTGTCTTAGTTGGATGTACCGGTAGCCTCGAGTTACGGGATTTTGGGCATGGATGAGAGCTGGGTTAAAGTAAGCCAGGGTTCGTTCTGAAATATGGATCTCCAAGAGGATGCATTGCACTCTGAGCAAGATTATTCTCAAATCCCCATTAAGCCGCAGAAATGAATGTTTTCACAAGCAATCAGGACATTTCTGCTCCAACAAACTCAGCCATGAGCATGAGGCCTGGGGAATGGGACTGTGAAGGCAAGGGAGCAGCAAGAAACCTTTCCAGGGAGCCAGGACAGCCATCCTCAGCAGCTGCCGGCCATCCATCTGCCTTGCAATGCCCATGTCCCCACCGTGCCTGCAGGCCATTAGCAGGGCACTGCTGTTGGCCAGCCCAGCTCTGTGCAGTGGCTGCTCAGAGGAGGGTGCCTGTCCAGCTCTGCTTGCACACACCAGCGTGGGGCTGCGCCTCCCTTCCCTCGCCTGCAGCCATGGCTGGCACCTGCCATGCCCATGGTGGGCATTTGTGCAGCTGCCTAAAGCGTCAGGGATAATTGCCTCCCTCTCTCTGCAGATAATCTTTAGCACCGGGCAGCAGTGACAGGGTGAACACTGCCATGGGCTTGCAGCAAGCCCAGCCATCATGGACCCACCCAGGGCAGGGTCGCCCCAAGCCTCCTTGCCAGCTCTTTGACATTGCTAAGGGAGACAGAGAAGAAGAGTTAGGGACTGGAACGGTTTTTAGGGACAAGCCCAGCAAGTGGTATTTTGCCACCCATTAACTCTGCTGGTTTTACTCTCTGCAGAGTTAATTACAAATCAGTTTAATTGTTCTCTCGCTTGATAACTTTCTAATCTCTCAGAGACTTGCTGCACAGCAGGCTGTAAGGTTATATTTTATCACTTCTCTTTCCATTAACCCCACTGTGTTAGTCTGTGGTCTGCTTCCTCCCTCTGTCCCCAGAACGTTAACAATTAAATTGATTAAAACCAACTTCGGCAATAGCTCTGTTGAGAACATTCCCTCTGCTCCCCACCAGCCACAATGGCTGTCACACTGTTGGGTCACAAGTGGTGACTTCTCTGCCCCCCATACCTTCCCTCCCCATTACACCACCAAGCAAGGCAGAAAAATTGTGCAGTGATGCATGAGTGTGCAGAGAAGTGAGGGAGAGGAACGAAAAAATCACTCTGAGGAATGTGCCTTAAAAAAAATAAATAAAAAAGGAAACAAACCCTGGCAACCTGCAAGACAATCATAAAAACACCCCAAGTCTGCCAGGAATGCAATCTCGGATGCCTCCCTACAGTCACCACTGACCGGCACCCCATCACCTCTCCCTTTCTGATGGGACCACTTGGTGTACTATTAACAGCAGCTGCCCCTTTTGCTGCTGTTACATCTCTGGATGCTGGATGTAACACAGGAGTGGGAGGGAAAGTGTTTTGGTCACATGTGCAGGATATAGAGGACCTGGGAGCCCTGCAAATGCTCGCAAGTATTGTTTGTTCTACTCTGACAACGAATGCTATTGGCTCGATGTAAGAAAGACTGATGTTTCTCTACAAAAGCAAATAATGAGGAGTTCTACCACAATGTCCTCAAACCAAGCACCAAGTCTCTGCTCATTGTTCTGGATGTCCCCATAGCTCATGGACTGTGCTCCATACTTAAATTTGAATGTAGTTTTGTACTCTGAACTTAATTTTCAAGTCTACTAAAAATCCTTCCCTCAAAACTTAATCCATGACAACATTTCTTCCTTGGAAGATCTAGTTGGCTCATGGGTCTCTGTCATGAGGACAGAGAAATCAGGTACACTAAAAGTACAATGTTCCAGAAATTTTCTGGTTCAACTGTTTGAACAGAATTGCTTTCTGGCTTATGCTTTTGTCTCTGATATGATGTGTCCTATGTTCACTAGATATATTTTGTTTTCTTTGTTTTACTGAGTATATCTATCTCTTACTGAGATTGGTTCTGTTTCTGCAGTCAAGGACATCCTAGAGTTAGGAATCTTATCACATAAATCCTCCAAAGAACTCGTGGTTTATATATGTGATCTAATCCCTGTCTGATGTAAAGCTCAGAAGAAAGCTTGCCATTGCAGCTTTCGATTATGTCCTCAAGAGAAAACAAGGAGAGTTTGTTTCAAGCCCATCAAGGCATTTCCAGGCAGGAGTACCATCCAGAAACCCTTTGACCGGATGACCTTGCAGGAGACGCAACCACCAGAGCGATCCTCTGACTGACCAGTCTTAGCCAGGTCGGCTGAATACTTCCAGAGTAGGGAAAGCTGTATGTCATCTGACTCGAGCTGTTCTGTCAGATGAGATCAATGGCTCAATTTATTAGCATCTGATAACATTAGTTAGTACCAGAAATGCATTTTTTTGTCTTTCACCCTAAATAAGTGTATGATCACAGAATGAGACTGCTGCGGACATGGGACAGGAAGGCAGACCCTGCTACATGGCATGTGGAAGGTAAGTGTGGGCAGAGCACAGCAGAGAACCATAAAACCCTTTTCCACGAGGTCTCTGTTATGGCCATAAAACCACTTAATGGCACGTTGGCATCAGGAAACATTTGTACAATAGAAGCTATGCGTCCAATGCATTAATGTGAAAACGTTTCGCCCTGGAGAGTTCTCTAAAATTTCTTACTAAATAATCACAAGAAGACCCTCAGATTGCCTTGTCAGTGAGTCTGAAAACATTTTGCTGGTTGGCAATTGCTTATGTATGTGGGCTGCAGTAGCTTGCCAATGCCTTTTTCTTTTAAAGCTAGTATGTTATTTTAATCCATGCTTTTCAGTCAAGTCAGTAATTTAAATGGGCACTTGACCCTAGACCATGCCAGATCAGAACTATCACATGCTTTCGGGAAATCTGGAAACAGACCCAACCTCATAAGTCATCACAATAATTGTAAGGGATAAAAACCAGACCACACTGACTTAAACACTCCTGAAATTTGTAACTACATTTGAATCTGAACTCTAACTGAGATTTTCAGCAACATTAGATGGCTTGTTTTCCAGAGATGCATTTCTCAGCATTTCTGTAAATCAGGCCTGAAATCAGACACTAATTTAACAGACAGACACAACTTATCCCAAACCACCCAAACTTTTTTAAAATATAAATTTCTACTTCATTATCAAAACATCAGAAGAAGAAGCATTTGCTAATCTCCTCAGAAACAGAACATTTCATAACAACAAAAGTTGTTTTCTTAAATGTTAGTTACATTTTTTAGAGTGATACTTTCATTTTTTTATTATTTCAAGGTCTTGGAGAAAATGCCTGAATGTTTAGTAAATTGTGAGTGCCTTCAAAATCTGTAGAAGGCACTGAATTAAGTGGAAAATCTTTTCTTCCATCAAAGATAATGCAGTGGTATTGTTTACCTATCAGCTTGCACTTTACTTTTATATCACATCAAGTACTGTATATATAATATCCCAGACCACATCTGTGTTTTCATACCTGGGGGACAGTCTCCCAACCTCAGCACAGCACCAAGCCCACCCAATTATACTTTTCTGGTGGATATTTGGGCACCAGCTGTCCGTCCTCCTCTATCAGGTTTCTTTTGCCACTGTGTCCCTCACACAGCTGGAGGTGGCCAAGGCACCAGGGCATATTGTGCTGCATATTGGGCAGTAGATCTGAATGGGACAATATAGATTGTTCATTGTAAATGACTCATCAGTCTAGTCAGTCTGATGGATTTACATTTCACGGGCTTGTTCACAAAGTGGTTTGGGGTTTTTTTTACATACTGCATTTTGGATTGGTCTCTGGTGACAGCTTCAGTGACTATGAAGATGAAAACATCAATCTGAAGTTCTTGTCACTGTTCCAGACCAGGCCATGCTGTATGTCAGTATCAGCAAAGTAATCCTGAGAGCAGTGTGAACCATTTTCTATGTCTCTGAACTCAGCATCACTTCACCTTGTAAACCACAACCTCGTAGATAAAAATGCACCATGAAATGTCCAAAGTGATCTTTAGAGTATCAGTTACCATTCATGCACAATGGAAGTGTAGTAACACATTTGTCTGCTAAAAGCCAGGTCTCTTTACTTCATGTTTAAAACTGTAATCTCCATCCTACCTTAGGGACTGGTCTTCATATCTTTGCTCTGACTGCAAAGGACTGTGTTATTCTTAGAATAATCTTGTTGCTATTAAAAGAATGGTGGTGTGTGAAAAATCGGAACCTAGAGGAACTTCTCCAGTGAAGGAGGTGGAACTGAGGTGAAGAATGCTTGGAAGGGGTAGGTGTAGAAGCAGACAGTTGCAGGTAACTGGGAAGCTCACCATCAACAACATTTTTCTCACATAGTTTGGACTAAGTGATAATTATGGGTGTTCTGCATCCCAGAGGTGTCCATTAATCATCTGCATGTGGCAGCACACAGCTGAAACAGCTGTCTGACATCCTGAACTTTCAGCTGTTAAAATTTTCTTCATAGCCTATATGCTACCCTGTGATTAGATGACAGAGGTTTCAGCATGGCATTAACAGCCATGGCAGCCACCTTCAGCCTTGGCAGGAATACTTAAGGGAAAGAATCTGAAAAAAATCTCCCTGAAAATGTATCTTCATGGAATTGTTTTCTGAGAAAACATCTTTTGGGCCTACTGGCCAATGCAAATATCAAGGAGTAAATATTTCTCATGGTGAATATCAAGACAGGAGTATTTTTGTACTTTCAATTGTTTTTCATTTATTTTTTTCTGTCCACCTCTATTAAAAGATAATGGTGTAAGTCCAGAATAAATCCAAAGTTGCCTACTGAGCTACGCTGATTGAAAATGTAACAGAAATGGCATGGTGCTGAGCAGCACAGCCCTGAGGCAGTGAGTTTTTATGGCCCCTTCTGCCACCACAGGCAAAATTGTCATGCACACCTACACTGTTGGTGTAAACAAGGCATTTCCATGCCTCCCATGTCTATGGAAGGCAGAGTCAGGCATGGCTCCTTCTTTCACTACCTATCTCATGGCAAGGCCTGAGAGAAACATTTGAGTTAATGTAAAGCTGTTCTTCAAATCCCCTCTTGGACAGTTGCAGGGTGTTTAACTCTTCTCCCACAGCTTTCCTGTGCTATGTCCTGGTGTGTCCCTCCCGGGGCATCTCTGTTTAAGGCTGCCAAAATGATCCTCATCTACATTTTTTAGCCTATAGACAATTTTGAGGGCTGTGGCTTTATATTAGCAACAGAGGAGGACAAACTCTTTATTTTCCTTGGTTGTGACTGTGGAGGGAAAGGAGGAGACAGAAAAATGTTGCCTTCCCTTGTCATTTGTCACGTTAAGTTTTACTTGTCTTTGAGGATTATGAAGCGAGGATTGCCTCCTCTCTTTGTGCCTCACGTGTGCCTGTTTTTACACAGGTCAGGTTGTGAGTTCATTCCTTTGTAAGTACTCTGTGACGCACAAAAGCCAAAAGGGGAAAGAAAAAATCCCCACCCTCTCTGAGACAGTCTATTGAACTTTGTTTTCCAATTACCTAACAAATTGCTGACTAAGGACAGGATAGGGCGGTGGAAATATAAGACCTAAAGGCACTGTACATTCCTCATCTGTAATGACCAGAAAAAGTGGGTGTTTGTTGGTGGTTTTAGCCAATTTGCAATTTATCTTGGTTTTAGCCCAAGCAGGCTTGAAACCAAGACAAACATTCTTTGATGTAATCTAATTGTGACTAAGACCGTTTGCATAAAGGTTTCACAGCTAGGATAGGAAGAGGAAAAAGACCTTGAAAGCATTCCAGTGGAAAAGTCATGTGCACCAGGCTTTCGGCTGCACCAATGGCGCCCAACAGCCCATTGTTTTAGTTGCGGCTTAAATTAATACCTGACAGCAAATGAATCAAGACCCTGCTGAAGTCATGTATTCATTTATTCTTGGTTTTTTTCCACTCATGTTTGCACAATGATAGCTTCAGGCGAAGAACTAATAGGAAAAATGCCCTTCCCCTGTTCCCCTGTTCCTCCCTTCCAAAAATATATTTAATAATCTAACTTAAATTCTCTCTAAATACATTAGCCTGACCAGGCTAGCCTCACCAATTAATGAAACTACACATTGTTGGTGAGGCTGGAAAGAGTCTGGGGAGGACTGCCACGGGTCCTGAAGCTGTGCAATGCATTACAAGTAGTGCCTAGTTTTTCTCATTACACAGAGCTGTGGGTCTCCCTCTTCTGAGGTTATCCCAAAAGCAGGATCAATGATCCCAGCTGGGTTTACCAGCAAGGTGTGCATTTTAAAGACAGTGGAGGTTCTTCTTCACCAGCTGCCCTTGGCTCAGTGCATGGAGAGACCAGGCTCTAAGGTCAGTGAGGAAAAGCAAACCTAAGAGATATTCTGCTCTGGAGATTACTGAAGGCACAGCAAAGTCATTAGTCAAGCATAAGCAGGAAATACACAGGAGGTGGAATCAGAGTCAGACCACTTGGAATGAATGTAGAGAGGTTCTCAGGGTAAGTAGAAATGTTCTTTCTCCCAACGTGTTAATACCAACAGTCCTTGGTTATTACCAATGGTTCTTGGCTGTTATTAGCAACAGTCCTTGCCTTGGCTCCACAGCCATCTGAATATTGGTGTTTGATACATACACATTAAATACACATTAGCCGCTTACCTTCTGGGCTTCTGCAGAGGAAATGCTGAGAGGGTTGGCCCTGTTCAGCCTTGACAAGAGACAACTGAGAGGGGACCTCATCAATGTGTATAAATATCTAAAGGGAGGGTGTCAAGAGGATGGAGCCAGGCTCTTCTTGGTGGTGCCAAGCCATCGGACAAGAGGCAATGGGCAGAAACTGATCCACAGGAAATTCCACCTGAATATGAGAAAAAAAATTCTTCACTGTGCAAGTGACCAAGCACTGGAACAGACTGTCCTGAGAAGTTGTTCAAGATGTTCAGGGGCCATCTGGATACAATCCTGTGCCATGTGCTCTAGGATGACCCTGCCTGAGCAGAAAGATTGGACCAGATGACCCTCCGTGGTTCCATCCAAACTGACCCATTCTGTGATTCTGGGATTCTGGGAAAGGCATTTTTGCATCAATGTGATTCACAGCCTACTTCTATAGGGTTCCATGTATGTGGCAGGAATGTCAGGTTTAATTCTGATTCTTCTTTCCCTATTATCTCTAAATTACAGAGGCATAATTCTGAAAAAAATTCAGAGCAAAAGATTTTGGGTTTTTGTGTCGCAGGATTGAGAACATGGTAGCAGATCACAATTGTGTTTGTTGCTGTAACATGTTTGCTGTTAATAATCCATTATGGTTTATTACCCAGTCTCTAAACACAGACACCTTCAAATTTTCACTAGGGACTGTGGCTAGTATGGTTCAATAAGCAATTTCTCAATTAGGTGCTGTAATTCAGCTTTCAAATTGGCCTGAAAATTTGCTAATCCAGGCATAAAATATGCTCTTTTGAGCTTTATGTTTAATGATAATGAAAAAATCCAGTGGTATTTTACACTCCTGTCAAAATACCCTTTCCTCCAAGCCTGTGTTTGAGTCATAATTTGCAAGACAGTGGCTTTAATTTTCCTAGGAAAGCATTTATATGTACCTATTACTGCATAATGCTTAAAAAAATTAAATTAAAGATTAGATACTCAATATATTAAGATTTAGAAACACATTCACATTATTTAGAGGTGGACAACTCTGTAATGAACAGGTCGTATTTTGTCTACAGGACAGAAATATGTCTTACCAAGGCTGCTAAATTTGACATTTCAATCTACAGCAAGAGATTTGAGTCTTGATGGTGCCTTCTTTTTTTAAAATTTCTTACATATCTGAAGTAATAATCTGATTTTGAATTTCATTCAGAAATTCATTCTCTTTGCCTTCTTTACGGAGACCTACAGATAGATGAATTATTTCCCTGGCAGTGGCTTGTTAACCAGATGGTAACGCAAGCAGGGTGTGTAACAGGATATCGAGATCTCCTTATTCTCAGTTCTTAAGTCATTGTGAGATAAGCCCATAACATGCTCAGTGATTAGTTCAGGAGAATTTCTCTGGGGGCCAGGAGATCGAAAATATATACACCGTGTCCTCTTGGTCGATCAAAGTGATGACTGAGAGACAGTATCTTAACAGCAACGAACATTACAACCCCAAAGAAATGCAACTCTAATTAAATGCAAGGGATTTTCTATGTGTTACTGTTCTTGTAACATTCTCAGCAAATTCTGAAAAGCTGCTACTTTTTGGAATAATGCCTTTATAGATTGATGCTGCCGATTAATAAGAGCTGTTATTTATGGTGAAAATCACACAACTGCTGGGTCTAAAGGCTTCTTTGGGGCTGAAAGCTTTCTGTACAGAAAGTTGTTGTTGGGAAACAAGGGACTGGTGTGTTACTGTAAAGGATAGGTTGTAAAAGGGATGCTTAAAAGGGGCCCAATATGGTTTGGATCGCAGCCAAGGTCTTGCATAACAGGATGCCTCATAAAAGAAAGGCTTAGAGGGGTATGGTTAAAAGACAGGCATTTCTTTTGAGCAGAGATATGCCAATGGGAGGATCACTGACAAATCTTTGTTCTCTACTATGTGTGCATATAATTAAAAAATGTTGGTGTTTGCAGCTGTTCCCAGATGATGTTGACTGGTTTAGAGAATCACAATTTTTAAAAAAATAGACTAGGATGCAACAAATGCAGTTCAGCAGGGGTATTTTTTTGTGGGTAAACAGGTCAGATTTTAATGTCCGTCAAGGAGTAGAAGTAGGAATGCCCCCTGAACCTTGTGATAAGGTGAGCAGCATTCACAGCTAGACAAGATTGCAAATCTGGATCAACTGTCTCTCAAAGGCACATGGCAGCATGATTCCCAACCTTGAGCATCAAACAGGAGTTCAGGGGCAGCCATTTGCATCTAAGAGGCAAGCCAGGAAGCTGCGGGGTTGGTAACAGAGGCTTCATTGAAAACTAGGGAAAATTATCTTTGTAGTGACAACAGAGGGGAACTTTTAACTCCAACCCAATTGCCTGATGGGCATTTGCATTTTCCTCCAAATTTAGAGTCCAGTAGTAGTATTTTAGAGCAAGCTCTGTCAAAACACCACATATGGCTCTATTCTGTTTCTAGAGGAAATACTTGATGTTGTCCTGTTGTTCTCCAAACCACACAACACAAGCATAACATTAGTCCTGGCACCAGCACCCAGGAGCTGAAGGAAGGCTGCATCAGAGGAAATGTTAACACAATCTCTTCTTGATTTCTTCCCACAACCATTATAATACTTTGTCATAAAACTACTGCTGGTTTTAGTAGAATATATTCAGGCTTAGTGGAAGGTGTCCCACTCCATGGCAGGGGGTTTGGAATGAGGTGATCTTTGAGGTCCTTTCCGACCCAAGCCAGTCTATAAATCTATGGTTCTGTGTACAGGGCAAATGTTTGGGTGTTCAGCACCAGCCAGCTTTGTCTGATGGTGCACTTGATAAAGTGCCTCTGGCGTTCCTGACCAGGCTGAACCTGCCTTCATCCTCAGTCTGGGATGTCTAGTGGCTTGTGTCTTCCAGGCCAGAGGAGGCTGGTGAGCAAAGTAGGCAATGGCATTGACATTTTCCATTACATTTCTGGCTTAATACAGGTGGTGGGACAAATAACTGGGTAATGTGCCTTGCATATTTCCTTCTTTCACTGGCCAGTCTTTAAAGATATTTACTTAATACCAGCTTTTTCATTTAACTATGGAAATGCTTATATCTAGGCTATTACACCATAGAATGCAAAACATACTTTTTCTGCACAGTATTTTTCCAAAATTGCATGCTCCCATGCTGTAGATTCTGGGGAGATGTTTTTAACTGAGCAACCAACCCTATGATAAACTGCTTGATGAAATAACAAAGTGTGATGGACACAAAGAGCTTATTGGGCACTGCAGGAGGAAGGAGAAGGCACAGTAGCTGAGTAGTCAGACCTGATAGGGAGACTGGAAGCCAAATAGTTGCCAATAAACATTTTCAGACCTAGCAATGAGATCTTTCCACTTAGACATCTGTACACCAGTCTAAATGAGGCCTCGATCCACACATTGTAATTCCCCACCTTACGTAAAGTAATTGCACACTGCAATTACCCCACCTTTAATATATTGGGGCCTGAAGCTAATCTTAATCATGTGTCGTTTCATTGCATGCAATAGGTCCAAATTCCAGATTAAAACAAAGCAAAACAAAACAAAGCAAAAAACCAATCCAACGAAACAAAAAGTGGAACTTGTAAAGACTATCAAGAGGAGAAGGAGATCCACTCTGGAGTTTATGTCAGTGGAATCAGAGACCAAAATATTATCACTCAATATATCTGTCAATGTTTTGATGCAGGCATGCTATTGTATACCACTGGTTTCATTCCACCAGAGAGATTAAAAGTAAAATAAACTCAAAACTTGCCCAAACACAAAATGTAACTGAAATTCTGGCATCACCATATGCTTCTTTTTTGCTTTTTCATGTATATATTTTTGTATAGTTTGGAAAGTAACCCTAGCATACTCTAGCAGGAGTCAGACAGGTCAGTCTCTGTGAATTCAAGATAAAGCTGCATGCCTTGAAAAAAACCCTAGGTCTGGAGACCAGGCTTGAGATAAACAGCCATCTGAAAGATAATAGATTTGCCCGACATTGTTGTATCCAGTAAATCATAACAAAACTTCAGAATACTGGAGAAAGGCCAGGAATCGGTGACTTACATTATTGTTTTATTATCACATTTTGGAAAGGTAAAACTAATAGCACTGTTTACTTTAACTAATATTAACTGGTTCTTAACTCATGGCTGCCCAAAAGTATCCTGCTTGAGACCACAATCAACTCACTTTCCAGCTATGCTAAGAAAACAAACTTCCAGCTATGTCAAAGGAGAATGGAAGAGGGAAAGAAGGGAAACAGCTTTTGGGTGGAAAACATGCACCTGCTTGGGTTACATTTCAATCTCACTCTTCTTTGTCCTTTTCCTGTAATGGAGTGATTCCTGTAGAAGCTTTTTGCCATGTTAAAAATGAATATAAATGATGCAGCAAGGAAAATAAAATACTCAACTCTCTTCATAGGTGTATTTCAGATCCTTTTCAATGATATAAAGCTGTGTTTCCCAAAGGCTTTTTCCCTACAATTGCATGGTGAAGACATGCAGAAAGAATGAGCAGTGGTTAATGTGAAGGAGTGAGTGCACATGCAGGAATGAAGTACAAGCTGTGATCCACGGTACTGCTTTTCTGGGGCAGAGGCAGACAGAGCCTACCTGTGGCTTCTGGTTTGCTTGCTCTGTTTCTCTGAAGGTACTGAGCAGCCTGGAGAGCAGGCAGCTGACAGCATTGGGTTCATACACAGATGACAGGGAAAACAGAGCCTTGAACAAAGCCGATGTCCATGTAGAAGGCTTCTGACTGGTTTCTTGCTGTCAAACCACTCTCATTTCATCCACCTTTGAAAAGTAACCCCATAAAAAGGTGTCCAAGGAACTTTACTGGGGTGTGGGGATGTTCTGCCACAGCCAGACACTCTGAAGGATTCAGATTGTTCACATAATACTGCCTTGGATGCCAGTGAGGTGGCACCTCCTTGGTGGGAGCTCTGTCTCTCTGACCAAGATGTCCCAAGGTTAAATACACCTTCCCCACAGCAAACATCAGAGAAGAAAACCCTTCTCTTGAATTCATTGCATAATGGGAATAGGAAGGGTGACTAATTCTTGAGTGCTGATATTAGTGAGTATCTAAACTCTTAACTAGCAAACTGTAAATAGCTCTAGTAGGTTTGTGTCTAAACTCCTAATGAGCAGACTGTAAATATTTACTTACGGTTTCTTGTATTACAGGGGTAGACAAAACTCTCTGCAAACGACGTAGTCTTTAACCACACTTTTGTTCTGATATCTTGTTTTAAAACATTTTCATCAAGGAGATACTGGAAGGTTATGAAGAAAGCTGCTGTGTTAGTTCACAGGGTCAAATTCAGAGGTAAACTGTGAGTTAACTCTCTGAAGCTCAGATCTCACAGAGCCATTAACAGCTGCTCTCAGAATGAGATTCTCTCCACAGGATTTCTGTAAAGAAACAGGACTGAACCCTGCACACCATCCTCACTGGTGGGATATGGACCAGCACAGACAGAGACCCAGTTAAGACAGGGTTTTGTGTAAAACAAGCTAGTTCTGCCCATTTCATCAGCAAACTCATACCAAACCATGCCTTTTAGAAAGTTCCCATTTTGCTGGAATTCTCCCTCTCATTTTGAGCCCCAGTGTTTCTATTTTTCACTTGAAGAAAGACTACCAAAAATGCTAGGAAAAAAGGCTATTTTCACAAAATTTCAAACCTAAGAGCAGGGTTTTGGAAATCTTGTTGGGTAATATTCCTCTGAGACTCCTGGTGTGCAAAATTAGAGAAGCTCACAATTTATGCTAATTCGATGAAATAAATGTGTTTGTGTCAGCTTCATCCTTTACAGGTAGAAATTAAGGCACTGTGTGTTGGATTTTAAGGGTCTTTTCAATCCTAAATGATTCTATTATTTTAAGTGTTTTTCCTCATAAAAATCTAGAGTGATGTTACTTGGCTTTGCAATGGGCGATGACTCAGTTCTCAGCTTCTCACTTCTTTAGAAACTTGACCCTTTTGAGGCAACTCCTTTCCCTGCAGCACTTTACTAAGGGTAGACTTGACCTCTAAGAGCAACAAAAATCTCTGACCACAACTATGGGGATCTTACTTGTCTATCTGCAACCTGCTGACAGCCCCAAAATTCACACTGAAAGTACTTGCCCTGCTCACAACCATTACATCCACCAAGCATGGAGATGAGCACTGCCCAGCTTAGGGGATCACAGGACCCAGAGCCTGAACACAGCACTTTGGAGTCACTTCTGTACTCCTCTGGAACATCCCTTTAAGAAAGATCAGGACAAGTTTTTTAGCAGACTTGCAATGGAACATGGGGTAATGCTTCCAAACTAAAGGAGGGTTGATTTAGATTAGGTAAAAGGAAGACATTTTTGGCAGTGTGGGTGGCAAAACACTGGGACAGGTTGCCCAGAGAGGTGGTGGATACCCCACTCCTGGAGTTAATCAGCACAACCAATGACTCCAAGGGAGGTAAAACGATTTACACAGCTGAGCAGTTGGCCCATTGTGTCACATAAGAGTTATACTCTTGATGTAAGTGGGCAAAGGACCATGCCTGAGGAAGGCAGTCTTCTCTGAAGTGTGTGCAGGCTGTGATGCTCCAGACACTGTCACTGTGATGAGCCCAACAGCGTCCAGTAGCTCTGAAGCTCTGGGGCAATAAGGGTGTACGCCAACATCCCACAGATGTAAGAACTCACAACAGGCTTTAATGCAGTTTTCCTGAAACAGTGTTGGATTAGTGGTGACTCAGTCACACACTGTTATTTGTGTTGCTAATGGTAAACAAAGCTGATGATTTAGTCATCTATCTGTCTGTATAAAAATAGAGCCCTGTGTAAGCAGTACTCCTTCAACAGGTTCTCACTGAAGTGAGCTATTTTCTGGCTCCTAAATGAGAAATCAAGACTTTATCCAGGAGAGTGATGGGGTAGGTGGTCTATTGAAATCCTGCTTTATGACTCTGGATAAATAAGTAAGCTGGGCTACACAGACACGTAGTCCAACAAGTTAATCTTTCAAGATGTCACTTAGTGTGGCTCGGCAGATTTTCACTCTTCACCCCAAAATGTCTCTCTTGTGCTTTTGTCAAGAGTTAAACATGCATCACTTTTAAGAGACCCAGTCTTTTTAATTTCCAAATGAGGTGTTACTCCCAATAGGTAGTTATTTACAAGATGATTGTGTGTGCTCTCTACAGCTCTATTTCCATGGGCTGAAAGGAAATCTTGCTGAGATCTTGCTCTTTGACTTGGCAATGAAGGACAGAGGGCAAGTGGCTGTCAGGACAGTGTGTCTCAGGCTCGTCCTGTTTCAAGAGGTGTGCTGGTGTCGGGGGTGGCCTGTGATGGAAGGTCAGATATTGTTCTAGCCCTTCCTTTGCACCCCAAACTCCCCAGGCTGCCACTGGGATTCCATGCTGAGAAAAGAAATATCATGGGTGCTCAGGGTAAACCTTCTCTTGGATATCCAGACTTAGGGACTTTTAAGGAAAAATGCAGGAAGTTTTTCTAAAATTCTAGCCATATTTCCTGCTCCAGTGTGTATGTGTGTGCACAGCTATGCACTTGTGTGTGTTTGTGTGTTTAGGCACCTGCACAAATGTCCTGCTTCTTTATAGACTATGGCTGATGACATTCCTCTGCTGAAATTACTGATACCATCTGACCTGATGAGCTTCGGCAATTTCTGCCCCAGTACAAGTAAGAATGGCCTTTTTTTGACACATTATTTGTAGATTAAAATAAAACTGGAAAAGGAAGACAATCTTAGCAAATATTCAATGTTTGGCATCCACACATTTCGTTTATTATCCACAGATGTCATTTTATGGATGGAGACTGAAATGTGTAACCTGATGCAATTCAAAATTTTATAAATAGAACTTCGCAAAAAGTCCTTCACAACACACTGATGAGGCATTGGTGTTTATTACTGAAAGCTTCATAGCAGTAATTGTAACAGTAAAATGTAACGGTTTAGCAAACACCAAACACAAAAAAATAGACACTACTGAGGCTCCCTGTTGTCTTTTTCAGCTGTGAATTCTTTTTTGCGTGCTTGGCTCACCACAAGATAAACTCTTTCACCTTCATTCTCCAAATCTGTTCTTCATGCAGATGATTTTAAATGAAAGTTTTCCTGTGAAGTGTTTAGACTGATTCAGACTAATGTCCATTACAGTGGAGTAAAGACAGAAAATTGTTCCATTTAGAAAATCATCTACTTTAATCTGCTGATGCAGTAACCTTTTGTTGGCAAGAAATAACAAGCACATAAATATAGTAAGGAGAGCAACTCCGTAGCTTCAGCTTTTCTATGTTTGCTATGCTTTGTGATGTGGGAGAAGTGATTGGGATTTACAACATCAATGAGATGAGTCAAAGCGTGTTTAGGTGGTCTCCGTCACAGTCATCCAGAACTGAGACACGGGTACAGTCTAATGTCTCCCACAAGGCCAGCACTCCTCACTGAGCCACATTTTGGATCACAACCTGTTGCAAGATCTCAGGTTGCCCCAGGAGAAGACCCCTGCACATTGGAAAAGTGGCACATCAGACTCAAGATCTTCCTTGCAGAACTAGAAGAGTTTTAGTTCAAGGGATTTGCCTTCAAACAAGGGACTTACTGAAAGAAACAGGTCAGTCTTTAGAGAGGTTTAAACGATGCACTTGTTTAACAGCAGGACAGAACTTGGTGAACTTAATCAAAACTGGAAAGTCAATTGAAGACAGCTTGGCCTCACTGACTGTTTCCATGCAAATATTGTCATTAAATGCTCTAGAAAACTAACATAAAGCAACAACAGCAGCAAAAATGGCCTTTTTCAGATGAAGCTCAAAAAAAGATGAGAACTCATCAAGACCATGCAAAGGACACGAGGTGTGCCCCAGCGCTAAGTTTCGCTACCAGCTGGATGGCTGTATGAAGAGACATGGTGGGACAGGCTGAGCAGGAAGGCAAGGATGTCTCTGCAGCCTCCAACATCAGATCATACGAACTACCATGCCAGATAGCCAGGGACCTATTTTTACAGCCTCTACTAATCCACACCTTAGAAATTTGCAGATGCAACAACACTATTTTTGTGCTCAAGCTCCAGGTATGAATGATGAGAGGGAGTCTTTCAAAAATGTCTGACAGAGTTAGGAGGAATTTGGACAGTCCTGTGGTCCTAAACTGACAGATCATGCTGTAACCCTAGCTACCTCCTCAGCTCTAAATGGGAAATAAAAGGTCTGCACAAACTCTGCACCTTTCTGTTTCCAGAGATTGTGAGGGTCCCTTGAGTGCGGTAAGTTAAAAGTTGACTCCACTGAACACACCAATTGTTTTTGTTGATATAAGTCATTGTGACACAGTTTTTGGTGTGAAAGTCATTACTGGCAGCAGAGCACTCCCATGCCAGGCATTCCTATTGGTGCCTGGGCAATGCTGGATTTGAGAATCAGTCATCAAATCTGCCCTGGATTACAATTATATTTAGTGACTAATTGTGTGTGCTTTGGTCATCCTTCCTCTCCATTAATGTGTTCCTGATAATGAAGGACCGTGAGAAGATCTCTTTCAGCCTATTATATGGATGCAGGTGAGAAGGAAGGTGCTTGTGCAGAAGTGAAGGGAGAGGGAGTTAAGGGAGTTTGTAGCACAGCTAATTTTTACCATTTGTTTAATGTTACTAAGGGTCATTTGTCAAACTGTGGCTGGTGTTCCTGCCCCTCCTTCCCTTGTTCACAGTAATGAACTGCCTGGGAAAAATTATCCCCTTTCCAAAGGATCAGCAAAGAGGAAGAGTTGATGATAATGGTCCTGAGAAGTGAGGCAATTGTGCATGGATCACTTCCCAGGACACAAAGGCTGTCTGCACTCTCTGCACCCAGGAAATGAGGTTAATCAACACCTGTTCATATGGACAGTGAAAAGATCTTCCTCACGATGATGGTGAGACCAGGATCTTTTCTGCTTGTTTCCTGAGGCAAGTGGCTGGGCAATAGCTAAGAAATATGTTGGGTCACTGTCTCCACAAGACTTCATCTGAACCTGGTGGGAGAGTTGCTCCTCCAAGGAATAAAGACTAGGGCCTTGTATTGCTTGATACAAAACTGGCTTGTCACTCAACCAGGGGACAGTAGAAAAGGCAAACAAAGTGACAACATCACATACAATTTGCAGAGAACATTCTCATGGTAGAATCTCCAAGTGATGGGCAATATGGTTCGTGGGACCTCTTGGTGAGAAAATTGATGAACTGTCCAGCAAGAAGATTGATGGTTAAGTAAATGGTAGTGTATGAGATAGCTGAGGTTTAGCAGTCTGTCTACTAGTTTTGGAAAAAGCTAGAAGATAGCTTTGTATATTCAGTTTGATCTTCACACTCCAGATCTAGTTATTTTATCAGTACAAATAGGTAGGTCCATCATTTTGGAAAGAATGGAGTGACATTGCCTGCAGCTGATCAAGGGATGTGTCATGTTAAATATCAAGAGTCAAACTCTACTTTTTAGAAGGTGTTTCATTTGTTCCTGGTGCAATTTCACTTGGCACAATGGAAGATGTTGATTCTTCTTTACATGTAACAGAAGAGTATATTGTGATTAAAGAGCTGTAACAGTGACAGACCAAAAATCAAGTCAGGAAACAGAACAAACACTTCCACAATATTATGGAATCTGTTAAAGGGAAGTACTTTTCAAAGATGGAAAGTTAAGTCAGTGTGCCAGTCAAAGGATCAGAGGTCCTACAGACACTTGTAAGGCTTTCAGACAGGTGTTCAGTTTAATAATCAACGCTACTTTAACTAAAGATTAGTTATTTAGGTGTTGGAATGATCATCTCTTTCCCAGTGTGTTTGGCTTTGTGAGGATAAAGTGTGCTTGGCAGATCGTGCCTTTTTTCATATATGAAATGTGAGGGATTTTTCTTTAAATATTGTCTAAATATAGACGATGGGAGAATATTAACTGATTAAAAACAAATGGCTGCCTTCTGATGTGAATCTTGGACATTATTTCAGTCCTCCAGCATCACAGGAGGGACCTGAATGAGGGTTCACTCCGAACCATTGACCAAATTCTCAGCTGTATTTCCAGGAAAGCGACCTGACTGAGACATGCTGTGCCATCTCCTTGCTTTGCTTTCAACTACTGAACTTGCAGTCATTGTTGATGTAAAATAGGTTGCAAGGAGACAGGAGAAAGAGATTATTCACCCATATATCAGCCTGACTTGGAAGGGTTCCCAGGCGTTTCTGCTTAGCCACAGCAACAAGCTGAATATCCTGATTCCCGTTCAGGAGCTAGTTAAACTCCTTCCTAAAAATACTTCACTACTGTGCTCACATTTCTTCTCTTGGAAAGGTCCTTCGTCATTGTTTTGATCATTTGCAACCTGCTTCTACTTTTGTTAATTTTATTCATGGCCACTTAGTATTTGTTTGTTCATCTACCAAGTTACTTTTTAGCTTAAATAGCTTTTTTTCCCCTCCCTCAGGTTTACTGTTCCTTGATGTATTTGCACTCAGCAGTCACATCCCCTCTCAGCCATTGTTATGCCAAGCAAAAATAGCTGATGTCTTCAGCTCTCTTGTAAAATTAAATTTTTTGTAAGGACATTAAATTGCAGAGCAACAGTCGTAGATAATTGTCTTAGATAATAAGTCAAAGCTAACCACAGAATCCCCCTGTGCTAAAAAAGTAGATATAACACAATTTGGTTCATGGCCAAGGCCAGCACTCTGAAACACAGACAACTTCAGTCTTTATCTCTGGTGAGGCATGTAAGTAAATCGTCTCTTATGCCAATGTGATGAGAACTTCAGCTGTCCATTGACTTCAATGTCCAAATATATTTGTGCTTAACTAATGTCTTGAAATGCTAAGCACCAGCACCAGTGTTTCTCTAACTGTTGGTGTTTTCTATTCTATTTCACTGTGTCCATGCACTCTGTTCAGAAGCACCCACATCTCACTCGAGTTACAGGTCCTGACACCTATCCGGGGTGAGCAAATATTATTTCTTTCTCCCCATATACTAACGGAAATCAAATAAGCCTGAGAGCATCCTGCAGTACAACAGGGAAGGGCAGAGGGAAATTAAGGAGAGAAAAAAATATGGCAAATTAGTAATAAAATTTTACAGAAGCAGGTAAAATCTGCTCATTATCATTACACTCTCAGGCAATATGCCAGTGGTCTGGTAGGTAATTCTAAAAATATGGCAATTAGTACATGACGCAGTCACTGCTTCTCCCATGAGCCAACTTAAATAATGCATATTTAATGTGATGACATGTCCAGTGGGATGGGGGCCCAAAGAGTAAAGAGAGGCCCAGAGCCTCACACTGGCTGGCGACACACTCAGATTTTATTTCAGACATTAGCAACACTTTGAGTGACTGGCTTATGATGAAAATTTAACCCTGTCTTGCACGGTGGATTATTGCAGCACTGATGGAGAAAATGTCCCACTCTCATAGCTTTAGACACTAGTGACAAAAGATCTTTCTGTTTGCTGCTTGACAGCTCTAAATTATATCTTATCCTTAAAGCCTGCTTGGAGCTGAATAATTTTCCTAGTTCTGCTTAAACTTTTGCCTGAATAGCATGTACATGTGCATATACAGCTCTGCCCTCCCCTCCTCTCACAGCTACAAACACAGCCCAGTCATCCAGCACCCCATCCTCATTTAAACCCTGACTCCAGCCCCTTGCCCTCAGCTACAGAGAGCAAAGAGCTGGGGGAGAGCGAAGACTGAGCAGATCAGTTGCCTTTTAACCAGTTCTTAATGAGTCAGGTAATTGGTAAAGACTTGGTTGGGTCAGGTAACCAAGAGACCTTGTCAGAGCCTGAAGCTGTTCTATCGCCAGTATCAGGAGCGCGATTTTGGAGTAGAAAAGATTAAAAAGTTTTCTGTAGGGTTTTCTAGACAAAATGTAAGCTGTTATTAGGTTCAACCTAAGTGGAAATCGGAAAAAAAATCTAATTCTTTCATACATATTTATACCTATATCTATACCTGAACACTTAAAATGCCCCCAGAGTAGACAGATAGGAGATGCTGAGGTGTTCACAGAGATCCTCCTGATTGGATTTTGTACACTGGCATGCTTAGCTGATCCAAAATCCAACAATTTACTAAACCATTTGTAACTTTAAACATTAATTATGTGATCTCTTTGGTGCTCTTTGCTCTTCAATCTCCAAAGAAGTGCTTAAAGTTCACTTTAAATTCAGAGGTGATGGCCCAGCATGTTTTGAATCACAAACATAGGACTCAGTTTTTGTGTAATATCATCAACTTTGCTGTCTATTGCTGCATGGTCAGCTTAAAAATTAAATCTCAGGCTACATTTCACAATGAAGATGCGTTTAATTTTTCTAATATCAGATAACAATATAGACTGTAAACTTAGGACAGGTTCATTACATATTTCAGAAGTTCATTAACCCAGTTTGATCTGAGGTGAAAGTCTACAACAAATGAAATTCCATCCTTGTGGTAAAATTTTGCCCTGTTTGCTGTGAGAAATTAAAATTTAATTTTAGGAGGAGAAATTATCTTCAAGAAAGAGTTTTTAGAAGCCTTTATGAAAGGATTTTAAATACTCATGCATTTATGAACTTTTGCAAGTTTGATCTCTTATAATTTTATAAATGTAATTTCACTTCAGGGGTAGTTATATGTGAAGGAATTTAGACCTCACTTACTTGATAGAAGTGAGTTAAACCCACAATAAGGGGCCTTTGAGTGAGACAGGAGGATGTCCACAACCAGTGCAAAAGACACACAGTATGTTTGAGGGTGCTCTGTCAGAGGATTTTGTGTTTTCAGGCCAGAAATTTTACCAATTTCAGTTGTTCTGGTGTCTTATATGAATTCTAGACTAAGAAATCTTAACACAAATTCTCACCCAAATATTTCAATCAAGTTCTTTCAGACAACATCTTTGCCTTTTACGGGGCAGTGGAAAGCATTAAAGGGGCATTAATATTCATTAAATTCATTATAAGAAAGAATATATGTGTCTTTAGATGCCTGTGGCACTCCAGACTGACAGGGATTTGAGGGAAATTTGTTTAGAAGTATGTCTGCTGCTAGTTGATCAGCCTGAACTCTTTCCCCATGTCCTACTTTTTGGAGACTCAGGAGCGTTCGCTTGTGCGGAAGAGGAGACACAGCTGTACGTGGTTTTCAATCAGATTTTAATGTTTCATGTGCTGCACTGAAGTCGACTTTTAAAAGTATTTTGTCCCCATTTCTTTGACCTCTGACCCACAGAGAGGCCTGGCTCACGATCCCTTGCTCCCTACAGTGAATTTCCCAGAAGAAGAAACAGAGTCACAGGTCCTATGGGCCCGGCATTGCTCTGTTCAAATAAAACAAAAATCCAGCCGTGCAATACATAGGAAGCAGGTCAAGCTTTTAATCTTAGCAGAGAGCAGGGGGCTAAGAAGAGCATCTATAAGTCATTAAATCTTAAATTTTCTGCCTTTCCTTGAGGCTTCCCCTCATTCCCCTTGGGACTGTCAGGGAAATCAGACTCACCTCTAATGCTTCATACACTCAGAGTAGGAAAATTGCAACAGAAAAAGCAGCAAAACCCCGGAATAAATCCTCCTCTCAGATAGCCAGGCAAAACTTGCTGAGAGTTGTAACTCTGACTTCAAGCTGGCTTCTTGCCATGAAGAAGAGCAAGGCAAAGCCATCCGCTGTGCCAGTGTCACAGCTGTGGTGGCCCAGGGTGCCAACACCTCCTGCAACAAGGCACTGCTTTTCCCTGGGGTGTCTGCCCATCACCTGTGTGGTGCTGATAGCTCCCAAGGACATTTCCTAGCAAACTTTAAGCCCCTTGAGCACTGCAGGACAGCCACACCAGGAGGCAGCTCCTCACCACTAAACTCGCCATACCTTTACTCTTGTTTGCAGCCTGCACGAAACTTCTCCCACCCACTGCTTTGGCTTGTTGGGCATAACAAATGAGAAGGCAGTCACAGGTGAAGAGTAACCCACCTGCAAGGTGGTCTTTGAGACTGCTGCTCTGCCCTGCCTGGTCAGACCAAGCATCTTTTCACTCTCAGCCAGTCTCTGCTGCTGCTCCTCAGCAGTGCTGTGGGGTCCAGTTCAGGTAGGAGGAAAAGGAGCTCAGACATCAGAGAAGGGAGAAGTGTGAAGAGTGAAAGAAGCCCAAATGATAAAGTAGGTTGGAAAGCCTCCTGCTGCTATTGCAGGGCTGGTGAGGGTGAGTCTGTTGAAACAAAGCACTGCCTCCTTCTCCTGTATCTTCCCTAACTAGGAATGTGCTGTAGCTGGTAGCTCTCAACCAGAGAGGGTCCAGTCTAGGTCTCCTGTCAGGATACTGTATGATGCTTGGTTAGACAAGTGGTGCACCATGGGTAGACAGGTTTGAAAGGTATAAGCCGTCATAGACATGCCACAGAATGTTTTAGTTGGAAGGGACCTACAAGGATCATTGAGGAAGCTGAATAAAACTCATCTGTTTCTTAGCAGTGCCGCACAGTCTGAAGTGTTACCGTCCTTTCTCAGCATCTGCTTGGGCCACCTTTGCTTTTCTTTCTACCTACCATTCTGTGATATCTGAAATTCCTGGTAAATATGACTGCCCTGCTGACAGAGGCCCTGTTCTTCCAGACAGGGGTCAGGCACCCTCTTATCTGCCTTTTCACACCCCACAGGAGAAAAGCTGCAGTTTCCTCACATTGTGAAATTGAGCTATGCCAACCAGTCGTTCTCAACTGAGTCCCAGACCAGAATACTTCCATCAATTTTGATTTTATTTTTTTCCCCTGCGGCTAATGTTGGAGCAGCACACCAAGTGCCTGCCATTGAAACCAAACCCCTTGGGTTTGGAGCATGTATATAGTGAGGGGAGACTTCTCTGCTATTGTGCAACAGATTTGGCTGAAAGAAACATATTTTTGGCCATTAATTTCAGTTCATTTCTAGACACCAGTGTTTCACCTCCTGAGCTCTATACGTTCTCTGGGATCATGTCTTCTTTTTCTGCATCTTGACTGGCACCATCTTTGCTTCTGCTTTTTTGAGTTTATTGTCAACTTGGTTTGTGATCGTCTTTTATTTCCCTACCTTCTCTAAGGTAACTTCAGTTACACTTGAGCTGCAGACACAAGATATGTTGTCCAACTTACTTCCCTATCAGGGTTTCTCTGCCTGTATTGTACTCAACGTTTCTGGCTGTTTCTTTGCCTCTCAGTTGAGCCATGCAAAACCAGAGTGACAGGCACTGAGTGCTCTCCGCTGCAATGCTCTGCTTGCCTCTCTCACTGATGTTAACTTCCCTGCCACCTCCTTTTGCGTTTCCACTGTCAGATGTTATTCCTCTCTCTCCTCCCTTTTCATCACCCTGACTTGCTACTGGAAACTGTTGAGTATTTTCTTCCTTTCCAACTCTTTATTTGTTTTCCTTCCGGTGCTTACTGTGATGTCCCTTGTCCAGAAATCTATTAACTCTTACTTTGCTCTTGACCATTTGTTCCTGTCTGCATTGGAAGTACTTCACACAGATTGTATCTACCAGTACCATCTTTTCCTCAGACATCACTCCCCATGTGAATGTCCCAGACTCTCATTGGCACCATGGGGTTAGGTCAAGTCTCTTTTGTCTTTCTCCTTGAAGCTCCACATAACTTCCCTCCAGACAACTTCCTTGTTTTTGCTTCATCTCATTCCTCGTCCTTATTGATTACCTCAGGATTTCTCATAGCTCTCCTCATGCGCAGCAAAGTCTTTTACACGTGATATACTTAAAGAACCTTCAAGATTTATGTATTCAAATTTATTTTTGGTCTTAAGGCTTGGAAGCTTACCTTCAAAAAGAAGTCTGGTATCTCTGCTTGTCACTATTGCTTCAGGAGAGGAAGTTTTAAGGAAGATGAACCTATAAGAAAAATACAAAATATGGTATGACTTACACTGTAAATGCCAAGCATTCAAAACTACAACACTGTTGCACTGAAGGTCCACACTCTCTCAATTTTGTCTCCGACACTGGGTAAACACATGGTTCAACCTCCACTGTATCACCGCTTTGTGCTGCTAATAATTCATAAGAGAAAGATTACTGTGCCTCCCATCCCTTCACTCCAGATGCTAGCCCAGCTACATCCATTGCGCTCCCAGAGTAAGGGCCCTCATTCTGCCACAGCTAACAATTGCTGTTTATTACTGGCAAATACCGTTCAGCTAAACCAGAAGCCTGAGGAAAAGCAATTTTAGGTTCACTTCCTAGATAAGAAAGAAAATTCCTTCCTGTTACTGATTCCATAAAAGAGAAGGAGGTAACCGGCAGAGTCTGATAAAGTCAGCCCTCTATTTCAGCTCTGGCTGTGGGCTATGTTAGTATAGAAGACAGGCAGCTCACTAAAGTTTAATGCAAGAGACACAGAAGGAAAAAAATTGTTTGGTTCTCTCACTCCCCTGAGGGGAACCATCTTTGTTTTCCAGAATTGAAACTGCAGTGATATCCTTGACAGTCCCCCTGCAATGACTGTAATTTGTAACTCGCTGGTTAAATCACTTGGGAGCAAAAGCATATAAGATTTCTGATTCTCCTGGCCAGTCCTAAGATCTTTTTTGTCCCTCCCCTGTGTTTCCACAGCCAGGGAAGGCAGTCGAGGCTCTCTTTTGTCCCTCTGCTGGCCCCACGAGGTGCTCCTCCATGGACAGGCATACAGGCCAGGGTGGCTCCTGGCTCTGACTGCCCAGCTGTGCTGGTATGCCCTGGTTGAAAGTTTGGGTGTATTGTGCCACCTGACAATTTAAATAAATACAATATTAACTCATATACATGCAAGGACATGGACATAAATGCTACTCTCTAAGCATCCTCCTGGAACCCTATGGGTCTCACATCATAAATCTTTTTGGAATGCATGTACTCTGCTTCCTTGCTGACACTGATGCTTGTATCAGTGTTTGTTTTACTTTGCTTTGAGCTTAATAATTGTCAAATCCTGGAGTGGCAGCTGGACCGACTTGCTATGCGCCCAGGCAGAGAGGGGGAAGCTGTTGAACACCAATACATTTCTGTCAGGGTGATGGCTTGCTTGAAAGGTGGTGACAAGTGGTACAAGAGTGCGAAATGTGTTTTCCAGATACCCAGATTTAACCACTTTCCCTCCTTTCTTTTTCAGGTTTTCTTTCCATCTGGCTCATTGGTAGAGCAGTGTACGTCAATACGCACATAAATACAGCAAGTGTGGTTGTTTACCAACCTTTGCACAGGCAAACCTTCAGACCATTTGTTTAAATTTTTTTTTCTTTGTTCACAGGGATGAAGGGAAAATGTTCCCACGTATGGATTTTGCAGGAAATGGGAAGTGGGTGACAGTGACCGGGGCTGTGACCTGGCAGACCTTGCTGTCTAATGTAACGCGATCTCATGGTGCTTGGGAGAAAAAAGGGAAGAGAAGTCTAGCCCTGGGACTGCAAATCATGGGCTGTGATGACAAGAGGGGGCCTAATAAAACTCAGCACCCTTCACTTCTAAATGAAATGAGTGGGGAGGGGGAGTAGGGAAAGGATAATTTATTGCCTAGAGATATCCCGGGGTATTGCTTTCCTAGAGATGCCTTTCACTGCCCTGTAGCATTTCAGTGATGGAAAATGTGAATACATCTTTGAGCAGTTAAGGTCTTTATTTGAATTAATTATAACAGCTATAACAACAAGATTTAAGCAGTGGAGGATGAAGACAAGAAGACCTTGCATTGTCCACGATCCTGTCTTGTCACATCATCCTCCAGCTGCCACCTTCCTGAAGGGCATCAGCACACTGCCAGAAAGCAAAGGCTGAGGTGTCCAAGTGACTCGGATGGCACGGATGACACAGGTATATGATGCTGAGAAAACATGCCATGGCTCTGCCTCTCCTCTGACCACTGATTTCTGACTTTTTGTTTAAGATGTCACAGGAACAAGTGAATTGTGCTGGACAATGCTGCTATTTGTTGGCAGGCAGGTCTTATTTTGCAATGATAGAGGTCAAAATAAATTTAATACATGCTACTGGGCAAGGATGGAGACTCACTAAATGGACTCAATGGACAGGAATGGGTGAACAGTTTTCCAACAGCTCGGCATGCCAGGACATGCTAGGACTCAGGGATCTCCTGCATCCCGCTTGCTTGGTCACCTCTGTTTTCAGTGCTTCTTTTTGTTGGGTTTCGGGGGGTTTAAACAAAAACAAACTCACAGGGATGGACAAATTTTGGGAGCTTCAGAAATTCTGCTGGTATAAGCACTTGTGGTACCAAGATACTGACAGGCTGTAAACCACAAAAACATGAGCCCCCACACAGGACTCTGCAAACTTCTTTCCAGTTGAGCTGGAAACGCATGTCTTTTCCAAAGGATTTTGATAACTCTATTTCTGAACCCAGAATATTTTTAATTAAATTAAAGAGAAGACAGAAAGGAAAATTAATTAAGAGGCTTTTTTGTTTGTTTGATCTTAGTAGACAGTTAAGCTCAATTTTTATTGAATCTTTAGGCACAGGTTTTTATTTGTTTAATCTGTCTCTCTGATTATTATTATATTTCTGCTAGGGTGAACACCAAAGAATAAATGGAAGACAATGAAATAAACAGAGCCAAGTGTGGCTGTGCCCTAGAGCCGTCCCATCTCAATATATGAGCATGCGTTTCATCTCTCCAAAGCAGAGATTTCAGGACTCAGCTGGCACCAATAAAGAGGTGTCACACTGGGAGAGAGAGCTGTCACTCCCCTGGGCTGCTGTCTGCCCTGAGCCCCCTGTGCAAGGGTGAGGCAGGAGATCTGCATCTCCACATGGCACCTGCCTCCTGGACACGTTCAGTATATACTCACTCACCTCATCCCATTTTGCTGAAGCTGCAGAGCTCTTTGCATGTCTTAGGCACAAAAGCTGTCCAGTTTCAGGGCTGTGCTTGGTACATCAGGTAGAGCAGCTGTTGAAAGCACAGCTGGCTTCTGAATCCCCTGTTAAAATCAGCCCTCAGCAGGTTGCTAACACTGCTGCTTCCCCTCGCACTTGGTTGCAGCTCTCCTTCTCTCCTGTGCTTCCCTTGGCAATGCCCCACAAGCCACCATGGCAGGAAATATCTATGTATACATACATCTATCACTCACATGGGAGTGGAAAAGTTGCTCATCCCCTCATCCATGATGCTGAAGGACTTGGTCAGGTTGCTTCTGCTTTCTCTGCCTGGGAAAGCCCCGGTGTCCACCCTGCCGTGCTGGCCCCTGCCTCTGTGCTCTGCAGGGCTCACAAGACAAGCTGTCATTGTTGGCCCGGCTGCTTGCAGCATCTTCGGACTGTGTTTAGGCATAAGCAAATCCCTGTGCTCAATGTAGCTTTCTGTGTATAGTTTAGCCAAGTCGATGCGCTGTGGACCTTTTCTTCAAAACCAGAAAGAGGGCTGGGGTTGAAGACTTTCACACTCTAAAAAAGGTCATCTCAAGCTGAGCCAAAGTTTTCAAAATTGCATCTTCTTTAAGTATCTTCTTTCAACTCTGAACGCGCTTATTCTTAATAACTCTCCCCCCCACCACCCCCTAAATTCCTGAGAAGCAGCAACAGAGTGAGTTATGTGCATTTTACAAATGAAAGACCACATGCCAGCTGGTCCCAGATAGCCTTGATCCAGTACTGCAGTTAAAATATTAACTTTCCAAGCCTGCATTTAACTTAGTCATATGTAAAGAAAACCCTGCTATGCTTCTCCCCAGGTGAAAAGCATATTAATTTTAGCGAAAGCCCACCCTCACATCTGATATCCTCCTGATACCAGCAAAAAGAACTGAAAGGTAACTCTGTTTGCTGTCCTGTTTACAGGCAGGGGGTATTCAGGTTTAGTGGTATCATACAGCTATCTAAATACACAGAGAGAATGAACCAACAGGGCTAAAGAATAAATTTTCAGGATGCCAAAAAATAAAAGACAATAGGGAATTGAACCAGAAAATACTTACTCATGGACTGAATGTGATTGGGGTAGAATCCAGCCTGGAAAAGTTCCCATGAAAGACTGGAGTTTTCTCCAGTGGATACAGCCCTTGTCACATTAGATATGTTCAGAGAAAGTATATCAGTGTAGCAAGTAGTGAGTGAATAAAGAGAGATTCATATTCTCAGAGGATGAGCTCCCAGGTGTGGGGGACCTAACACTACTGAATTATTCAGACATGCTTAAATCTGTGAGATTGCACCAGAAATCACACGAGTCAACCTTGTTTTCTTGTACATCCTGCTTCACAGCCTCTCACACAAGTTTTTTTTGTTTCCTCTACTGGCTGTAATCCAAAAAGGTAGTAGCCACTGTGTGCTCGAATGCTAAAAATATACTGGACTGCAGCAGAAGTCCCTGTCAGGTTGGGTTGATGCTGATCCAGGGTTGGTGCTCACCAGCTGTGTTGGTGCTGTTGGTGAGCAGGGCCGTATTTCTGGAAGAGAAACTCCTATTGAAATCTATGTTAGTGTGAAATTTCTTTGCAAACTAGCAGAATTTTTCCTGTAGGGGATACTGTAACATTTTTAGTGTTGAATTTAATATTTAGTTTTGAAAGTGCTCTTTGGAAGAAGTGTTATTGTTATATTTTTTCAAGCACTTAAACTTGTACCTTGCATAGCTGAGTGTAGTCCCTTCTCCTCCTGGATATTCATGCATTACTGTGGAAATACAAGAGCTGTTCAGAAAATCCCCACACTTGCAGATCTTTTCAAGAGGTGATATCCAAGTGCTGCCAGGGTGGAGTTAACATCTGGTTAAACGTTAACATGGGGCTTGGTTCCATCATTTTACAATGTGTAACTGTGGCAAGTAAATGATAAACTGTTCTGGGTGCAGCCCTGGTTGCCAAGTACTTATATTTCATGTTGTTACTCCCCAGAGGAAAAGCAAATAACTGTCATTTGGAAGCAGGTAAGCAGAAAAGATGCTGCATATTGATTTCTTACTCTCCTAAATGAGGCACAAAGATAACAATTGCACTGGAAATTATATTGCCCAGTTTAGTATTTTCTATGCATTTTTAAGACAACAGCTCAAGGTGCTGAGCCAGAAACGGGAGAAAGCTACCTGCCACTGTAGGGCCAAGCCTATAAGGCACTGCTTCTTATTCCTTGAATCACACTGATCTTTCACCTCGTTCTCCTCTTCCCTGTTTGCCCCTGATCCAACACAACGTGGTAAAAACTTGATCACAGAGACTAGAGCTGCACACAGCTCAGGCTGGATAACCCAAAGTGCCAGGCTCCCAACACAGCCACCCCTCTCTCCCACCCACAAGGCAGCCAGGCACACCAGGTGCAGCTGGCACTGCACTCAGGGGTGAGCCCATGTGTCTTTGGGCAGTGGCCCACCAAATGTGCTCTGTTATGATGCACTGTGGCAACTCTAACATCCTACATCCTTGCCAAGACCGTGGCTAAGTGGAGGTGGGGAGCAAAGACAGCCACTCTTCTGTTTGTTCTCCTGAAATAATAATTGTGATGAGATTCAGGAAAAGGTTAAATATTCATGCAGTAAAAAGGCATTTTCCAGTTATGCTGACAGATACTGCACCAACCAATAATCTCCATGTTCCACGCTGAAGTCACTGTCTGCCCCCCCCCGCCACTCTGAGCAGGATTGTGCAATCATCATCCGTGTTCATCATCCGAGGTGAGAGGGGAGGGCGTCACCTTCCTCTGAAGCATCCGGCACCAGCTCCGGTCACTGGCAGGATGCTGCCTGAGGTGGACATGGCCGTGCTCCAGTATGGCAAGAACTACACACCCTCCACCGAGTTATAACTGCTGATGCAGCCAGATGTCACCTCTAGTCAGGCTTGTCCCTTCCCCATGCACATGTGCCAGGCTTACCAATACCTATCACCTCCAGCCCCTGAGAAGTCAAATCTTCAGGTAATTTTTTCCCAATGGGGGGCCCTGCTTCTTACAGACATTGATGTGAATTTGTTGCTATCGTGTCCCATGAGTTTGTGATCCTCAGTAGTCAGACACTTCATGATGCAAGTGTGTATAGACAGGCGAGAGGATACACCGGCTGCAAAGCTGCATAAAATAATACACAATTCAGCGCTGCTGATAGGTGCTTTTTTTATGACCAAACTTTGAAATTACTTCATCCCCCTTTAATATGTAGAGGTCTTGCGCACTTCATTATCAGGGCTCTTCCTTTTTCTCCTATTTGCATGTGTGTGTGCACATTTCTGTTGTCCTCTCTCACTCCTGTTTCTCCCTCCACCTCACATCAATGTACACTGCAGACTTCCTCTCTCACTTTTATAAGCTGCCAGAAGTAAAGTGACCTGGTTACACATCCAGCTCTGAAAGCTGCCTCAGCAATGTTTTTCCTCCCTTTCAGCAGTGCTCCTGGGTAAGCTGTCCTCAGCCTTTTGGTGCATTTGAAGCAGGAGGTCTATGGTCTGTGCCAGTGCTCACCACCAGAGCTGGCATCTGCAGTCACTGACTTGTGACGACTTTATTACTAAGGCTATAGTCACTGGCTTCAGGCAGAAGTTATGGAAAAGGGTGATGATGCTATTGTTGTTGTTATTGTTGTTATTAATATAATTGTTATTGTAATCAGTGTAAACTGCTGGCAGAATATGCCTCTCCGGAAATAACTCATTAATTCCGAGAGCTGCCAATGGGAGGAGCAGCCCAGAGCCCTGATCCGGCAGCACTTACGCCGCAGGATGCCCGAGTTATCAGTGAGGAAATCCCCAGCTTGCCTCTACGTATGCAAGTGTCCTCACTAGTTCCTGCAGGCAGCAAAAAGAGAAAGTCCTACCCATCCTCATTCAGTGTCCCTAGGAATGCTTGCTACAGGAAGATGTTCCTGTTTGTTTCTGCCACTCTAAATAGTGAGGGAGTAATTTTGCCTTTGCTGAGACTCAAACTGACACTCCAGCAGTCCATCATAAAACTATGTTTTCTTTATTTGGTCTCTTTTTTTTCTCTGTGTTTGTGCCTTTTATAGCCAAGTGCCTTGGGTATAATAAATACCTGTAATAAATGATACTCCTGGATCCTTGTGGTTACACATGAAACCAAAGACTTTAATATAGCAGCTTAGATTCTAAGAGATTTCTTGCAACCAAACTATTATCATGGACGTCAAAAAACTAAAAGCTTATCATTCAGTCTGTTCCTTTGGCTGGGGTACATTTATGTTTCCATAACAGTCTAGGTCTCACCAACTGGAGGTAAATAAGAATATAATCAGGGAGAACTTTCTGATAAAGTAAAAATACAGTAAAAATATGATTGTTCTTTCTGGATTTGTACTCATTTTTTCCACCATTAAATTTTATTTCCATGCCTTCCAATATTTTTTCAGATTTTCAGATTTATAGCACAGAGTTAGGCAAGGAGATCTCAGGGAAGTCCCACTTGAGAACTGAGAGATAGAATAGAGAAAGCTTTATAGTTATCCTATTTTTATGAGGTTCCTTGTTCTGTGTCGGAAGAAAGGCAGTTTCAAACATGCTTGCTGGTTTATGAGATGCTTTCAGAGTCACTTTCAGCCACTGCAAAGGGTAAAATACCTCCAAAGTGCCACCAAATCCAGCAGGCTTTTGGGACTGCATCCTAACTGGGAGTCATCAGCACTGTACCTCCAGGGAATGCAAGACACTTCACATGCCTCAGGATTCTGCTCTTCATTGAAGAGGCATATGCAGCTCAACAGAGACAGCAAAGTATAAAGCAACCTCTCTTCCCTAGGGAAAGAGAAATGCCAATGGAAACTATCTGCCTGTGATGAGGAACATGACAAGAAAGAAGATTCTTTTCTGGAAGTACATTAAATATTACCTTCTCAAGTGCAGGAATATGAGCAGATATACGTGTATGAAATAAACTCTAGTAGGTTTATATTAAAAACATAGAAGGCTTCAAAGATTCAAGAACCCAAACCTGAATGGAGTCAGATGGGAACATTCTGGCTTAACAGGCTCTGCAGGCAATTGCTGGGAAGAGGATGCTGGAGCACCGCTGTGCTCCCTGAACACTGGTGTGGCTTCGCGGGCTCGCTGCTATCTGTCCATGCACACACAGAGACGCCCTCACATCTGGGCAGAATGTTCCATGCCAGTCCCAAGCTCTGCTGAGATAAAACCTCGCCTTCCCTCTCCCAAGTTTGAGGTCTGAACCAAAAATTGCAATAAGAATCACAAAATCATAGATTTGTTAAGGTTGAAAAAGACCTCTAAGATCATTGAGTCTAACAATTAAATAGACGGGACTGGTGAAAGCACTTGGTGAACTATTACATTTTCAGGTCATTTTCACCCCAGAACCCAACACCTCTATATTCCATACGACAGTGTGGCTAAACATTTGAATTTTTAAATTTGCTTGTCTCCCATCTGTAGTATGATTTTGCTCCTTTCTGCCCATAGTTTCAGCTTTCTGAATCCTTGTAATTCCCTGATCTCATCAGGGATTTTTGTATCATCCAGTTAGGCATCATCTATACATTTGTTAATATACAATTAATTAATTCTATGGGCCATTAATACATGCTTTGAATAGAAATTGGAAGTTCACTCAAGCCAAAGTAAAGTCTCCTACTGATTTTTGTGTATTCCAGGTCTAACCTTAAAACTTGCCCTCAGATATATCTCTTCAATTACAGTATCCTGACAGATACCTCCGTGCTGCTAGTTATACTGGCACCGTACCATTAAAGGATGTTTTCCTTAATCCCAACTGGTAATATGTGGTCCCTCCTTTCTGTCTGTCCAAAGTCTGTCTGGACTGCTCTTTACGTGCAATGTTGCATCATGAGACAGTGGCATCAAAGGACTTTGCAAATCCAAATCTATTGCGTATCCTGTATTCATCTGCTGTGACTTGCTCTTCTGACTGCATGTTTACAGAGTGACTTTGAAAGATGTAAGAGCTTTCTCTTGCCCTGGCAGGAGCAAAGCACAGTACTGCCCACCTGCTGCTCTGCCTCTACCAACTTTGAAGCTGAAAGCAGGAGAAGAAGCAGGGAGACCATCAGGCCAGGCACTGGGGGTGGGAGTGTCCATCTTGGGCTGCAGGGCTGGTCAGAGCACACAGCAGCCACCTGTGTCCCTGACCTCCCACCCCTCTTGCCAGCATAGACCCCCTTACCTTGTCCCATGAAATTGTTCTGCTCCCAGCTTATTTACAGTCCTCGAGGACAGAGGCTTTGTCCTGTGGTCTGTAATAAAGCTGGGTTTATTGTTCATTCTCAGCTCTGCATTACAATTTTCTCTGAGCCTTTGGCAGCCATTCTCAATTCCCTAGAGGTCTTTGCACGTTATATTGGAAGTATACAAGCCGGCATAATTTTTTTTTTCTTTTAACCAAGGTAGATGCAATCTACTAACTACAATGTGTGCTATAGTCCTCAGTAAATATCACAACAATGATTACTATTTCCAACAATATTGCACACCTAGTTAAACCACATCAATACTGATTTTGCAGTGTAAAGATTATTTTGCACTGTAAATGTTGCAAATGTTGTTGTCGCCTTTGAAGATTAAATCCACATACCGTTCAATTCAACTTTTCCTTCCAGAGGTCTGATTTTCCATGGCTAGTTTTCCCTCTTCTTGTAATTTACATCCTACCACTGACCAAGCTCAGTGGGAATGGAAGGTGCTAGCTGACCTGCAGAGCAAAGTGCTCGCTTAAGGCTGGAAGTTGTTTCTCACTATTGAAATTGCTATAGCTATCCTTTCTAAGTTTCTCAGTTTGCTGTGCCCTGTGGTTTTTCTGATATGAACATGTGGAGTATATGATCCCACAATCCAGATGTTACTAAAAAAATGGACAAAATACATCTTTTTATTCACATCAGACCCTTTAATTTATATAGGATATTTCAGCATAAGGAATAAGGGACTGACAAGCAAGAAGAATTTTTGAAGTTATAAAGAACATTATTTAGGGACTTGAATTTCTCCAAGAATTCTTTGAGATTGGATGTAGGAAGAGCACCATGGCACTAAAGAGAAACTACTTTTGCTGTGACACATACTGGTTTCCTTTGGAAGACAAGGAGAAGAGCAGACACTGCAGAATGTGACCTGCTTTTACTGTCCCGCAGGCTGAGGCCAAAGTTGGCGACAGAAGAGCATGTGGGATCCCAGGCCTGTCTGGCAGCAGGATTTTTGGGGATCAAAGAGCACTAGGTCAGTGTTGAAGCAATAGTGACTCTAGACCTGTGGGTGTAAGGCTGGCTGTGTGGCAAGTTACTTTCTGTACTTGGGCCAGGTGGGATTTTATGGCTTCTTACTGGCCACTCTCCCTTTTTTGAATTACCTTGTCAATATCTGATAAAAAAAAGCAGCTAAGTTCTAGAAGGCTTTCTCTAGACCAGTCCTTATAGATGTCTGTGAAACTTGCCAATTAACTTGTAAGTTTTTAGAAGTTTGTTTCTTTATTTCTTGCAATATTCTTTAAGAAGTTAAAGATTATTGGACTATATCCTCTTTTCTCCTGTTTTTATTATGAGAAAAACTTTTCTCCAGTTATTTCATATCTCATCTCTCTTTGTCAGGTGCTCACAAATCAGAAGTGGCTCTCAGTTTAATGCAGCCAGTATTTCAAAGGTTTTAGGATAAAGCACAACAGCCTCGACCAAACAGAAAACAGTAATTTATCAAAGTATTATCTCATCCATCCCTTCTCCAGTTCAAGCTTATAGTTGTGTTCACTGTCTGGAAGTTGATTTTTCTTTGTTAGTGCATATAAAAGACACCTTTATGCACCAGCTTTCTTGCCACTGTTTGTCAGTAAATGATCTTTCTATGGAATAACTTACCTGGCATCCCTTTTACAATTAATGTGCTCCTTATTGATCTTCATTCACCAAATCTAGAATACGTTCAATATTCTGTTTATCACCACTTTCTGAATAAGAAATGGCCACCTATGACTTGCAAAAGCTTTTAGGCTTCTCCACATCCATTCCCAAGAAAATTCTAATAAGCTAAAATCCCCCACAACAACAACCTCTGGTGTCGTGGATGATTTTCTCAGTTCCTAGTAAGTTCATCCACATGATTTTCCTTGCTTCACAGCAGTATTAGCCTTCTATTGTGACCATGCCTTTTCACCAAATTTTGACCAAACTTTTCACTACCAACTGCTGCTTAAATGCTTCCCTCGCTGAGCTGAGCATGCAGCTTCATAGACAATGCTACCAATGAAACCTGGTTTCATAGGATCACACAGTAATTTAGGTGGAAAGAGACTTTTGGAGGTCTCTATGCAACCCCCCCAGGGCCAAGCAGAACTTACTCGAAGACTAGACCAAGCGCTCATGACCCGTTCTAGCTGAGGTTTGAAACCCTCTGTGGATTGAGAATGCACAGCATCTGTGCTTGCCTGTTCCCTCCATGAAAATGTTTTCCTATAGATTTATTTCTATTAATAATAGAATATTATTCTATTCTAATAATAGAATAGAATATTCTTATCCTAAAAATAGAATATTCTAATAATTATTTATTTACAGTTGTTTAAAACTGCTGAAAAAGAATATATTAGCTGGAAACAAAGCTTTCCTGGTACTTGGGATTAGGATAAGGCCTTCCTCCCACTCCCTCATATGGCTTCTCTGAAGTCTGCTGGGAGCTGAGATCATTTTCTTTCCATCAAACCCTAATGGGCTTTACATACTGGGTCTCCCTTGGACTGTACACAGTTGTCCTGAAATGCAGATGAAATTTATCATCACAATCACCTTTGTTCTCATCATCTCCCTGCTAAATTTTGTTGCAGTGCAGAAGCAGCTTCCCAGGCTTCCAAGGGGGATGCACACCTTTGTACACACACACAAATACATCCACAAACACCTACATGCATAAAACCACTGGGCTTTTTATTTTCATACAATTTCCATCTAAAAATCAGAAACAATATACAATTTTCAAGCATGCTGGTGTGCTTATTTATTAGCTTTTTGTGTTCATTGTATTTGCTTTAGTATGCCTCATTATCTTTCACTTGGATCACTGGGATGGTCCCTGGCAGGCAGAAGGTTGCTGGCAAGATGTGTGGACAGAGCCACTGCAGCAGCACAGTCCCATCACCAGGAGAGCTCCTTTCAGTCAGGGAGGTGCAGGGAGGAGATGGTTTGATGCCTGAAGGCACACGCAGGAGCCAGTGACAAGCATAACCCCAGGAGAAGCCAGGCAGGGCTGGAGCACAGCCTGGCTCCTGCTGAGGCCAGCAGCACTGATTTTTCTGCAGCTCCTAGCTTGACCCTAGAAATGAGGAGAGCAAAACAATATCTTTGCCCTCACTTTGCTCACCTGTACAGGGAAAACACCTGGGTAGAGGGGTCTGCCCTCCTCACCAAACACAAAATAACATGTAGGCTGAGCACTTCTGAGGAAAGGAGAATTATTTTTCTGCTCAGCAGAGCAAAACCAGGGCACAAACTAGCTCTCTGCAAGCAGAGACAGGCACTGAATTCATTGGATGATCTGCTGCAAATTATTGCCCAGCTCTATTAATTAATGCCTGTGAAGCACTTGGAGGGTTAAATGCCCTTGAGCCGTCGTTCACCTAAGCTTTGCCCTCGAACTGACATCAATGAAAAATCCTTAATAGTGGTGGTAGCAGCAGCAGCAGCAGAAGCACTGAATTTCCAAACCCTCCTGAGGCAAGAAAACATGATTTTTCCCTTCATTTTATGGTCTGTTGAATCTTCTGTTTTTCTTGTTATATAGCAGGAATAATGTTCATGGCCTTGGAGTATTCTTGTGGTTTTCCAAATGCCTCAGATTTAATTTGGCATCTTCCACACGCACAAAAATTTATTGCCTCATATACTCTTTCACTGTGAATGCTGTCCCTTCCCCAGTTCTGTGGAGGGGTCCTGGCGCCGAACAATGATCCTGTGGAGTTGTTTCTCAGCTGGTGAGAAGCCCTGCCTGGTGCCTCAGCAGACAGGGATCACACAAGAAGACAGCCCCTGATGGGGAGGAGAGGTCAGCCCAGACCTTTAGCATTGGCCTGAGCCCCAAACACTCATGTCAGAAAATAAATAAGAAAACATAGTAAGATGCACACACAGGCCCTTTGTTACCAAGTCCAAACCCCAACATGTAAGAATAAGCTTTGTGAGCAGGGCGGTCTCCACAGTGAAAGGCGCCCAAGGGCAGGCAGTGGGGACAGGAATTTTCTGGCTGGTGGTGTCTACTCTCTGTCTGGGGCTCAGCAGGATGGCCTGGGGTCAGGGCTTCGTGTCTGATCCTGTCTAAGTGCTGGTGTTTGGGTTACCAGCTCTCCAGAAAGAAAGTGCTTGGATTGCAAAGAAAAGAAATGTATCCAGGCCATTCCAGATGTGGGGGTTCCTGCCTGCGACCCTAATGGACCGAGATTCAGATCCAGATGTGAAGACTCCTGCCTATTACACTAATCTGGATTCAGACTCCTGAGATCAATTTTCCTCTTCAGAAGTTACGTGTGGTCACAGGAGCACATGAACTGCAGCTTCAGGGTGCTCTGAAGCCTAAAGTAAAGACAAAGCAGAGCTATGGCACTCTTTTTCTCCTTGCATAGCTGCTGCAAAAGGACTGTCATCCTACAGCCATTGCTATTTCTTGCACAGAAGTATGTGAAGGCTGTGGCTGTTTTGTACCATACATCATGCCAGCCATTCCAACCTGGAGTCCAAATGCTTGAACCATACAACAGATGAAAAGAACATCTGTGGGGCCAAGGAGGACCTGTCCAGCACACTGCCATGGGGGGCAGAAAAGCTGCTGCCTTGAAAACCCAGGCTGTGTTCACAGGAGCACCTTGAAGGTTCGTAGTCCTAATGGAGTCCATGACATTCTTCTGGGCATGAAGCCCATGTTTCAGAGCCCTTTTGGATGCTCAAAAAAATCCATAGGGTTCTCCATAGTGTCATATAATCCTCCATGTAAGCCCATTGCTCCAGGCTGCTTTGACACACCTCAGAGCAGCAAAGAACTGGTCGGCAACATCTTCAAGGCAGTGAAATTATGACACTGAGCTAAATGGTGGATTGAGCCAAAGTCCAAATCTCTAGCAAGATAGTGAAATGCTCCCAGCAACTTTGCAATAGGGCACAACTGTGTGTGTGATACAGGTCACTGATGTAGCTATATCAGATAAGATACACACCTAAAAATCTCCTTTTTGTACATATTTTTAGGTGTTTATTTTTCTTGTTAAGCATCCAGAATTAAGGGAGACCCACAACCCGGCTAGTGCTTTGCATTAGACCAATTCCATTTGGGCAGATTGAGAAGGAATAAATCAGATGATTCTATTCCCAGATTGGAATCAGGTCAGATAACTATCACTTCCCTTCCTTTGCCTGACCTCTATTAACTCCCAACTCCACCGTCAGCTCCTGCAGTGACAAGCAGCGTCCTTCACATGTTGCTGAGACATGTGAAATGGCAGGGAAAGGCTTCCTGCGATGGCCTCAATTCCCATTTCCAGGTGCAGTACTCAGCGAGGATGGAGGAAGGCACACTGCGCCTCGCCTTTCCTCAGCTCCCCACCCAAGGTCGCTGCTGCCAAACCCTGTGCTCTCATCAGATACATGAAGGGAAAACTGGCCTCTCCCCAACCTTCAGCCATGCGCAAACGAACAGGGGTGGTCTGGGGCTGTACCTGGGCGTGCAACTGTGCATCCAACAGGCAGGGAGCGAAGCCCTGCATCGGTACTGTCCATTGCTGGCTCCAGGCCGGGAGCAAAGGAGGCTGTCAGGTTTGCCAGGAGGGAGCAGAACAGTACCAAATTATGTGTGCTGTGGCTGTGGATGCAATCACCTTGGATTCACCAGGAAACCGAGGGCACACAGAGGGGGCAGGAAGGATGAGGGATGCCTGGAGAGACCATCCATCACAGTGAGTCAGGCCATCTACTGCTACTCACGTTCACATCTCAGCAGGGTGAAGAGCACAGGGCGCACCTGGAAGGCAGCCACGTTTATCAAGATATGTGGGAAAGGACAATAGCAGCCGTGGATACTGCTAAAGGACAGTAATCTCTCCAGGAGTCCCCAGATGGTTCATCAGTGGTCAATCTCAATGAAATTAAGGAGAGAGGGGAAGGAGTGGAGAGAGGGATGGATGGATGGATGGATGGATGGATGGATGGATGGATGGATGGATGGAGGAAGGAACGAAACAAAGTAAGAAAGAAAAATACATGTAAATTTTTTGTTACCAACAAGCAGCCTTCACCGCTGCATGGCATTTACACATATAGAATATGCAGCATCTCCTAGGCCAATAAATCTTCAGTATATAACCTTCAGCTATACCTGACAACAAGGATGGGAAAACAGGAATATTTTTCTCTCTGAAGAAATCTGGATTAAGTTCCTATACTGGTGGAAAACTGCAGTGAGATTTTCTTTCTCTATGCAGAGCCTATGCTTTACAGAAGGTTCATTTGAGCCCTTTCCTGCCTCAAGGATACCAAGTTCATCCTGGCACCAGGGGCTGCTCTGAGCTCAGGCCCAGGTCTGAGACGGGAGGTGCAGGGATTTGTGCAATGGGTGTGTCCACATTTGCTTGGCGTTGTGACTCAGGGCATTTAGCACAAGCAGCTGTTGCCAGATGCCTCATGTTGCTGCTGTGTATCAGTGCAGAGGGTGATTTCCCTCTGCCCTGTTCTCCAGACAAATGTCCACAGTTAATGCATGTTCTGGGCATGGAGAGGTCCAGCACATACAGGCTGCCAATGTGCAGCTCTGCCTCACAGACCTCTGACAGGGGTGTCAACGAGGACACACCAGAAATACCATCTCAGAAGCTGATGTAACCACACTGCTTCATGGACCTTCATTTCAGTCATATGAGAAGTACCTTTTCCACTAACCACCTCCTCTGAAGGCTCATCTTCCTGCATCCTCTTTGTGCTGCAGCCTTCTGTGCTTTCCCAACACTCTTGCCTTTTCCTTTGCTCTGCCAAGCCAGAATGGCCAGCATTGGCTGAGATGCAGAGGTGAAAGGTGGCTGGTGTGCAGGGGCTCGCCCTGAGCTCAGTTGGCCTCAGCAGCCGCAGTGCCAGAGTTCCAGCCCCACTGCCACGCAGCAACATTCTCACCTGGGCACCGGGAGCCCTCCCAGCCTGGCTAGCAGCTCCAGCCTGACCAGGAGAGACAAGGAGACCTGTCTGAATCTCCTCTTGCTGCTCTCATTTGCACTCAAGGCCTGGTGAGTTTATGTGTATTCATTCAAGGAGGGGATGGATTAATTACGTGATGATGGGAGCAAGAAAGCTCTCAGGGCTTTGGGTCTGCCCCCTACCAGATTTTACTGGCATTTTCTGAACACTTCTTTTAGCTCAGTGGGCACAGCTTGTATGTAAACAAATACAATAACACTTGGTTATTGTTTGGTGTGATGGGAGCCTGGGATTGTTGGGGGTTTTTGTTTTGCTTTTGTTTTTTTACAAGTATTGTTTCTATTTGTCATTAAGGCTCACTTTCTAATCCATCTTTGCAGGAGTTTATTCTTTTTTGACATTTGCCAGTTGCATGTAGGCAGAGCTCTCTTCTCTGGCGTGAAAAGGCATCTAAGGCCAACTTGGTTTTTTTGTGTTTTTTTATTTGCTTTTCTTTTTCTTTTCAGAGAAGACAACCAGAAAAGACGGGGGGG
>VZRL01007070.1:259878-301126 GCA_013397895.1 Origma solitaria
TGTAAAGAAAGACAAACGTATAATTAGCAAAAATAAATACATCATTATTTGATGGTTTTCATGCATGTCACTGTTTCAACTGCTCATGAATGGTTTCATCCAGATTGTAAAATATTCATATTTATATGTTACTCTGAAAGAGATGTGACGCCCTGGAGAGGCTAATTCTTGGTTTGCAGATTGTTTACAAGCTGTCAATTGCAATTTGAATATATTTGCAATTCATAGGGTTGATAAATAACGTAAGTCACATGGCATGGTTTCTGCTTCTGAGCTGTAGTACATCCCTGTGTAAGTAACACTAAGGTAGGCAAGCATTTGTCTCCCCATCTGCCTCTCAAATCACACATTTAATGGAGCAAGCAAACATAATACCCCAGAGTACCTCTGGGCCTCATCACACTATTCTCTCCTGCGTGACTCGCTGGAAAGCTCTGATCTCATGGCATTGTGTGTGGCCATCTTTCGCTGAGTCCTGTCGCAGTTACAACTCACACACAATCAGGATGAGCATTCTGTGTTTGCTCTGTCAGGATCCCAGCACGCTGTGGGACAGTCAGCCAGAAAGGGGTGAGACGAAAGCTGTGCCACAGTGACTGCCAGCTTTGTGTGGAAGGGGGTGACTGAGAACCTGGGGTTCTGCTTCATTATTCCAGACTTGTGGGGGTGACTCTCTTCTTTGAAGGATGAATAATCTGATTATCAAAACAATGCAGTTTTCAAATTGCATTTTACAACAAAAATGCCAAATGCAACATTTACTTCTGGCTCCTATTTTTTTCCTCTATATTTGAATTTTTAAGGGCTTCATAAATGAAAAGTTTTGAATATGCCTAGGTGGTGAGATTATTATTTCAAGCAGTATGACTGCTTTCCATTTTGTTTCTCCTTGGTACCAATTTTGTTTGCTGGAATTGACCCCATTACTCACAAAGAATTATACTAGAAAGTCTTCTCACTTCATCTCCTGGTGTAAACAAAAACCTGTCCCTGGTTCTTCTCCTAAGACCATGAATACTAAATTGCATTGTGTGTGTCTTTCATTTGTACATAAATATGCATTGCCACTCTGGCTGTCATAAATCAATAGTTTCAAGCAGATATATTTCTCTGTCTTTGAAATAGGTTGTGGTGATTCGTTGTCCTTACATTTGAAACCTTTTCCTAATTCTGAATACAAATATTTTTTCTGTAATGTACCCTCACTACTTCTTATTCTCTGCATTGTAAAACACAAATTATTTCCTCTGTAGCACCCTTTTATATATTTGTGTCTTCTCGACTGTTTGTGATTCTCACCTCATCTTGACTGATCTTTCCTGCTAGATGACATTTTACTCAAATATTCTCTTTGGGTTTTTTCTGGACTGCTTTTAGATGGTTGACATATTTCTTGAAGTCCAGTCTACAAGACTCAACTCTGTATCAGTCAGGACTGTTATCAGTCTCTACTGTATCCATCTGTTCTGACTTTTACTGTAGAGATGTTTTTCTCTCAGCTTGCATTTGTGCAGAAAATTCCTTTCAAATAACATTTGCCTTTGTGAATACTGAACTGCAACTATTTTTCTTCAGATTATTAAGTCAACTTCTTATGTGCGGTCTGCGGAGGAATGAACTGTTTGCTTTTTAGGGTACCTGTATGGATCACACAATTTTTTGTTGCTGTCACGAATCTTCCTTGGCTGGACTCTCTGGCCTGTATGTGGTTTTGGGCATCAATCAGGTTAAAACAAGCTGGGAGAGATCATGATCTTGAGATCATGTCCTCCCTGAGGACGCCCACCCTGTGCCAAAAGAGTGGGATGGCATACGGCAAAAACAGCTGGAGCTGAGCGTCTCTGGGTCCTGAGAGGGAGGGTGGGGGACTAACAGAAAAGGGACGACCCAAATCCCAAAGCTGACAAACTCTCTGAAACTGGGGATACTCCTGCCATAGGGAGAATTACTTACTACGGTTTGTGTTGCCAAATTGCTTGTTTCAATAGCAAGTGTTCTGTGTGGGCACAGAACGTTTTTAAGAAAAGTGACCCGTTTGATAAAGTATCTCCATGCAAACCATCCCCAAGTCTTCCCCACTCATTGTATGAAGCTCTTTGAACTGTGTCAATCCACTATTAGCGTTTGCCATGTGTGCAGAGTCAATTGTTATCCTGAGGAATGGGATGGATGATGACATGCTTAGATAGTAATGCTTTAAATTAAGATTCCTGAATATGCCTCTGATGTATGGAGGTTAATTAAGAAGCTATTGTGAACTGAATTAATACCATTTGTTTATTGAAAACATAAGTCATGAGAATTAACAACAAAGTCATAAATATGTTTCCCTAAGGGCCAGATCCCTCAGCTCTTACTCATTTGAGCAGTCCTTACTCATATGAGTAGACCCATTGAATTAATTGAGACTACATGTATGAGTTCATTTATCTGTACGACTAAGAAGTTGCATGGTTGGGTCCCCCACAAGCATTAATCTGAAATGAATATGTTTTTAATGATAAATTGGTACTTAGATGGACTGTAATGATTGTTTACATCCAAGCCTTGTCTTAATAAGAGTGGCTTAGCTTGCCAAGTAAATAAATCCAGCCTTTTATTAATAATCAAGTGACAGAGATCCAACAATTACCAATTAAAAGCAGAATTCTGAAACAGACAAGAAGCAAGTGTGAGGTTTCATTAGATCCACTAGCAATATATGCATTTTTACAGATAGATGAATGAAAAGCTAGTACATCTTGACCATCGAATTGAGTATCATGATCCCTGAGCCATTTCTGAGTGAGTTTGCTCCACAACCAAACGTAGGGTGAGAGGGAAGGCTGCTTAGCTGGGAGAGCAGCAACCCAGTTCATCCTGCTGATGCAACCCAAGATAGCCATGCTCTGTGGTACTGCACTCTGGCATGCAGAAATACCATCTCCCAACCTGCTCCATCAGGGATCTCCTCCTGCTCCACTACCACACCCTTATATTGCACACAAGCTAAGAGTCCCTGAGTGAAGAGCTGTACTCTTCCTCTGGTATTGTCGGCAGGAAGAGATTGCTCCACTGTGGCTGGTTTATCCTGAGTCTGCTGACCAGCATGGGACGATCCAATGGTCGGGGTGTGGGAGGGAACAGAGGGCTTCTGAAAGATCTTCTGAAAGATCATCTTGGACTAACCTGCTTCCATCTGTTCCACTGATGAAAAGCCTCTGAGGGAACACCTCAATGTTCACAGAGAGCAAACAGTGCAGAGATGCTGTTCCCTTCCCTGTGGTTGTGAGACGCAACCATCACTCACAGTGAGTGGCCAGGGCTTGGTGACTCCTAAGCAGAGTAATTCTGACATCAGCTGGTCCCTAAATGTCCCATGGAGCCTCGCTTTCTGCTTTTCTGAGACCAGACACAGCATCAGCTTCCTTTATACCTCCAGCTGCACTCGAGTGTTTTGACAGTGGAGACCCTTTTGGTAAGAAAAAAATAGTGAGCCCTTCCTCTTCCAGACTTTAGCTTAGTCAATCTGGGGGAAAAGGAGGAAGAAAACCCCCAACCCTGCTGGCTGTTGACAGAAACAGTTTAAATGGTTGTCAACAGCCAGACGGTTTTCCTTTCTTTTCCTCCTCCCTGACTATGTGAATTTTCCCAAATTTCATCTTGAAATCCTTTAATGCTGCAGTCCCTGCTCCCCTTTTAAGTGCTATCAACTGTCTGAGGATGCAGAGGGAAAAGTCTCCTCCAAACTAGAAGGAAGCACCACAAAACACTTCCAGAGGCTCTCTCCTTCAAGACTTCCAGCCCAGGGCCAGGTTTCTTGGAAGAAGCTGTACAAAGTCATAATAACACCTCCTTTAAAGACCAAAATAAACAAAAGCTAATTTACCTCACACCTTTAGCAAACTAACCACTGGTAAATGATGTCAACACACACTTTGACATTTGATTTTCTGCATTGGGAAAAAACCCAGAATTTCTTGCTGCACATTTTGATTTTCTGATGTCATTTAAATCCCTCAAATCCATGTCACCCACCTAAGGGATAAAAATTCAATAAGAAGAAAAAATTCAATGCGAAGAAAAAGCTAAACAATTCCTGCCTGACTTAAAAGTATCTGTGATAAAAGGGAAGATTGTGATTTGGAAGAGAGACTGCTTACTGTTAGACCTTTGTGGCATCTACTTACTAACCCCCAAAAGTTATTTGCATTGCAAACACTTTCTTTCCCCACCCCACATCAGAGATATGTAATAAAAACAATTTAATGCAACAAATTAGATAACAGCAACAAAAGCTTCCTAAGTGGCCTGGGAAGCCCTAGTATGCTCTAAGATTTTGTATTTATATCAAAGAGCTTAATTTTTATTCTCTCTCTCTCTTTTTTTTTTTAAATTTTCAGCTATTGCTCGTGAAGAGCTGGACCTATGCAGAGTGTGTACTGCCTGGTCCCCCTGTACAGCTCCAGAGCCCTTTTAGTGGCCCCCAGAACTGGCACCTCCTTCTGGGAGCTAAGGTAGAAGTTAATGACAGCAGTTAACGCCTTGGATCATCAGGTCACGCTGCCTTCTCTCCCCCTTCAAGCTCCTTCACAACAAGTAAACAGAGCGGGCTGTAGACTGGAAATGTGTCCTCTGGTACTTCCGCAACACAAACAGTGTGGTAATGGAAAAACAGTCTGTTTATGCTCAGAGTGGTAGTAGATGGCAGCTCCTTCCCGCTCCTGCTCTCCACTGCAAGCCCAACTTCCCAGTGCATCCCCCGAGGCCACTGCTGGAGACACACATTCTCCAAGGCCACATGAGGGATGTGCTCCAGGCACTGACAGAGGTGAATCCCACACACTCCTCCCAGGGCAAGGGAAAGGGCACACACAGAGGTTACTGTAGATGCACCCGTTCTATGTAGAATATCGCACAGATGCACCATCAGGCTGCAAAACGCGGCACTCTGGACTCCCATTGCAGTAAGCCGGCAGCTGGCATGTCCCTGTCCTGTCCCAGGTGGCACCAAATGCCCTCCTGCCCACCCAGGGACCCCAGTTAGCACAGACAGTCTCTCCTAACAGTGAACAGGCAGCTCCATTTCAGCTCTTTCTGAGAAGAGAGAGACAAGAGAAGGGGTGGTCATGACCTTCCCTCCACACCTCTTTGCTGCATCTCCAGAGCCCACAGGTCCACGTCCTCTTCCCAACACAGCTGAACAAGATGCAAACTCCTCTGGAGATACTTGCTGCCCCTCTCTTGTTAGGGACAATTTCCAGCCTCAGATCTCTCAGCCAGGTGGTTTGTGGGAACACTTCTCCACTCTGTGCCTTCAGTGATATGTTGCACTCCAAATTTTCCACCGTATGTATATAAGGATTAGATCCACAGTCAGCCCATGAGCATTGCTGATTTTATCTGTGGATTCTCAGCATCTTTTGTTGTAAAGGTGAGGACTGATGAGCACATAAGTTTGGGCCCCCTAATAAGGTAAAGAGGGGACAAGAAAAGAGAAGATAGCTGCCCTGCTGACAGCCTTGACATCTAAATATTCACAGGGATCACTGACTGTCTTCTCCTTGTTCTTTGACAGAGACCCGAGCAGAAGTTCAGGGAGAACACGGTTGGATAAGGACTGCTGTCTGCACTTGCAAAATGTTGTGCCGTGCTCTGACCTCACAAATGGGCTCCATGCCACCTCACTCCAACCATCCCACCTTCCTCCAGGAGTAGTCACTCCTTTTACTGTCAAAGGATGGAAACATGCTTTTGTACAGAGTTACTCATCTAACATACCTTAGATACTCCTCTAGGAAGAGGTAAGTTGCTGCAAAGCTCTTGCAGTGTCCTAGCTAGAAAGTAGGTGCCTGGTTGAAGCTAATGCCAAGCCCACCTATGTGGTTTACCTAATCCTGACAAGCCACAACAGAATTTGGAGGCTGCGTCTTACTCAAGAGGAAGTGATGGCTCCTGCAAACCATGTATGTTTCTTCAGGAGGTTTATTTGCTTTACAGTGTCAAAGTCACAATTACTCACTCAGACTACAGCAGTGTGTCACCCCTCAGTAATGTACTTCCTCTTAAACACTTGGAGGGGCATCCTGCTCTGCTCTTGGCTCCCTACAGCACACCTGACTGTGCTGCAACCAGTCTGTGGCTGTTCTCTGTCCCAACACTCTGTCAAACGAGTGCAGCATAAAATCCCTCATTAGGCATATTTTAGATGTGTAATGCTGATATGCTTCATAAAACATATCAGCACATTTCGAAAGTTATTTCTAAAAACTTAAGACTATGAGTCAAAAAATACCAGGGAGTGGAAAGTGTCCAACATGCCAAACAAGAACCAGCACACATATGAAAGCCAGTGAAGGAAATGGGCAGCAGCCAGTGACACAGCAGGATCCGGTTTTCCCCTGTCCTCTCTTGTAATGCTTGTAAAATTCTAAACTCCAGTGGGAAATACAGAGGGGAAAATGCATGTCAGTATACAATGGAAGGGGGTGTGCGGGGTGTGTGCATGATTTTCACAGCATTTAGGTTCTTTCCATACTTTTCATGGAGCTTTGGCACCAGCCCGACTTGAGCAATTTATGGCAGAGCTGAAACTCCCTTTGAGGTTTCTCAGACCTTCAGATAACTCCTTGTGTGCTTCTGAGAATTTAAAAAAAGCAAAAGCTACCCTCCCTCCATCTGATATACACACACCCTGATGGCCATCAACTTTGCAACTGCACATGACAGAGCCTGGCTGTCCCGCTCACAGTCATGGTCTCTAACATCACTTACTAAACAGAGGGCAAGGGGAGGGTCGCAAAGCACTTACGAAGTTTCCTGGACACAGGAGGGATGGGTGTGAGGACAAGGCAGGTCTCAGCCTGCTACAGACAAGCTCACAGCTGCAGACCTGAGGCATTTACCCCGCTTTGGCTCAGCAAGGCTCTCACTAAGAAGGTGCTGTATCCAGATGTCAGTGTCCTCCTTAACTGCAAATGTCTCACAAATGCCAGCTGCTTTGCCTCCAAGTCAGGAGTTTCAATGTCAGCCTTCATCAGTTCCTCAGCTTGTCTGTCACAGTATGGTGCAGCTGGAGCATCGACCTCATCGCTGGTACTAACTGGGTCATTTATTCCACTACATCAGTTTGCTCAGCTGAGTAGAGGAAACAGCGCGCTGAAGGTAGAGGACACTATGTTTCTTTCCTAGCCTTCCAAAGTCATGTCAAAACATCAGAGGAGACAGACAGCACCAGCAGCAGCAAACTCCTCAGGGCATCTCTCAGGGCAGTAGAGACATAAATTGATATAAGGAATGCAATTCAAATCGATCAAAGTGTTTGCATAAATTGGGTTGCGATTTTTGAAAATCTGAAAATCACAAGAGCAAATTAGAATTAGGTCAGCAGTAGAAGATTTTTTTATTTTTCCCAAGAAAATACAGAGAAATATCTTTTCTTTAAGGCCATCAAGGATGAGCTACTTAGTGGAGTCAGGAATTTGTGGGTGACCAAAGCTCTGTGGACATTCACATTTAGCACAGGGAAGATGTGATACTAAGAGAAATTCAAAGTAGAATACAAGTAACCATAAAGGATACAGAGGGGTTTCCTAAGTAAAGATATTACCCTTGTCACTTCACAATAGCCCATGTGCATGAACCCTGCAAATGTATTTCACAGAATAACACAGAATAGCTGAAATTGGGAAGAGACTCATGGAGACTGCCTAATCCAACCCTCTCTTCAAATCAGCCACAACTAGAGCAGGTTGTGAGGACGGTATCCTGTCAAATTTTTAATATGGCCAAGAATGCAGACCACAAAACCTCTCTGGGCAACCTGTGACACAGTTTGACTACACTAGCTACAAAACGTTTTACTTACATTTAAATGAAATTTCCATTATGTTAGTTTGTCCATTACTTCTTGTGCCATCCCTGCACATCACTGAGAAATCCGCTCCTTCTTTACCGCTCCCCTCAGGTATCTATACACATCGACAGGATCCCCCTCTGAGCTTTTTCCTCCCTAGGCTGAGCAGCCCCAGAGGTCCCAGGGCCACTCTCTGTATTTACACCACTCATGATTGGCCTCCAGTAGTACTTCATGCCACTGATAACAGCCTGCTGAGCCAAGCAATTCAGCCAGTTTTCAATCCACCTCACTGCCCGTTTATCTAGTCCATATTTCATCAGTTTTTCTCTGAGGATTTCACAGCATCAAGTGTTAAAAGCCTTACTGAGGTCCAGATAAACAACTTTTATCACTCTTACTTCACCCATCAAGCCAGTCATGTCATCATGGAAGGCTATTAGTTTGGCCAAACACAGCTTCCAAATTCATATTAACCACTCCTAGTCACCTACTTGTCTTTAATATTTGAAAATTGCTTCCAGGAATATTCACTTCATCACCTTCTGAGGGATCAAGGTAAGGCTGACCACCCATTAGTTTCTGAGTTCTATTCCTTGTGCTTCTTTGAGTGACATTTTCTTTCTTCCCATTGTTAGGAACCTCCCCCAGCCATCAGGAAAGTTCGAAGACATAATGATTGGCCTCATGATGATGTTGGCCTTTTCCTTTTGTGGACCATGTATCTACAGAATCCTCTCCTTTATTGCTTCCTGTACCTCACCAGATTCAAGTCCAGGTAGTCTTAGGCTGTTTTAACCTCACCCCTACATGCACAGCATCTCTGTATTCCTGTTGTGTCACCTGATCCTGCTTCTACATCTGCAGTTCCCTTTTTTGCCTGTTTTGTCGGGAGCTTCTTGGCCATCCATGCAGACCTCCTGCCATATTTGCTTTATTTTCTGTCACTGGCATGCACCATTCCTGAGTGTGGAGGAGATCATGCTTGAAAATCAACCAGATCTCCTGGACCTCTCTTCTCTCCAGTGCTGTTTCTCATGGGCTTCTTCCGAGCAGATCCCTGAAGAGGCTAAAGTCTCTTCTCTTAAAGCCAAGGGTGACTATCCTGCTTTTGGTTCTGCTGCCCCTTCTCAGAATCCTGAACCCCACCGTCCCCTGATCACTGCAGTCAAGTCTGCCCCAAACCTTCACATCCTTCATAATGGTTTTTCCTTGTTTGAAGGTACAAGGTCCATCTCCCCTTGCCAGCTCCTCAATCACCTGTGTCAGAAATTTATCATCAATGCACTCCAGAAAACTCCTGGATTCTTGTGCGCTGCTGTGTTTTCACCCCAGCAGCTTTCAGGTAAGCAATTACCCATGCAACTGTGAAGAAAAACAATTGCAGGAACATCAAGAAAAAATATAGCTCCACAGATCAATGAGCTAAGATGAAACATTTGCAAAGTTTATGGGAATATGATTAACTTACACTGAACCTTGAGTAAATATGTAGACAGATTCAAACAGCTCTTGAACTATAAATAGAAGTTGAAATAGGAATTAGGATTACTTTTAAGGAAAAAGTAAAGTAGCGAGGCTGGTGGTGATCTTCAAAGTTTAGTTTCATTTTCATGAATCACAATGGGTTTATGATTAGAATGCTGAAAGGACCAGGATCTGAAACCTTCAATATTATTGAAGACTGAAATTTAAGCATGAGTGTATTCACTCAGTCGAGGACTTTGACTCCAACAGAAGCTGAGGAATTAAAATAAGAGTGTTACACATTTCTTCAGTGTTAATCAGCTCTTAGCACCTTTAAGAGACAAGTAAACACAGTAATTTTCATTTTACAGTTTAATTTCTCTTTCTTCACATTTAGGGGAAGAGAGGTAGGGAAGTTGAGTAACTTGCAAGAACAGGTATTAGCATGTAAGAGTTACTGGCACTTCATTCAAAGCTCATTTCAGATCACACTCCTCTCTGACTATGTTTCCAGAAATCCAATTATACCTGGCAGCACTGATAGTTTTTTAAATCTAATTACAATGGAAGGAATGTGGTACAGCAAATCCATTTTTGTAAGCATTTGATACCTTGCCCCAAAAAATTATCATGCAGAAGTGAAATTCAGATTAATTCCAGCTTGGATAAAAACACCAAAATCTATGAATTGGCTGGGTGTCACAAAAAGCAGGTAACCAGAAAGAGCCATGTCCTGGGCTGGGTGTGGGTCCAGCAGGGAGCCACCGAGACTTGGTGAGATAAAAACATACATTACATCTGCAGATTATACCCAATTTGTGGTGGCACAAGGACTAGTGAAGGCACAGAAAAAAATCCCCAAAGATGACCTGGAAGAGTTTGAAATGTGTGTAGTGCATAAGGAAAATGAACCCAGATAACATTTAATACACATTTGACATTTAGAGGAAAAAGAATTGCAAGAAAATAGAGACACAAAAGCAGAAACACCAGCAGGACCCACTAAGCACTTACTAGCAATATCAGATAGTAAAAGCAGTGTGGTTTGGTAGCACAAGAGAATGATAAACAAAACTCAAATTTTCTGATGTTTTGTATGCAGAAGACACATGTAAGGCAGTGGGGAAAATGAGAATCCCTTCGTGTGCAGTGAGCATGAGAGACCACTGACATCCATCTCTGACTTGTAATTTTAAAAGAGAGAGGAATAAAGCATGCTGATAGAGGAAGGATTAAATAATGATGTTACTGAGTGAAATAAAGTATGTGTGATGAAAATCCATCAAAATGTCCTAATACTGGACCCTTTGACACTGCTAGAATCTTGTCATAGGCTTCCTAGAAACATTCAGAGAGCCAGAAAAAAAGCATTCTTCTACAGGAAGGACAGTCAGGGAGGTTTATGGTTAAATATGAACTATACATTTCTCTGCCATAGGCTGGAGTTGAAGAGATACTCTTCATATTTGATTAGAAGATGGATCCTTCAGAAAACATATGATTTTAATACTACCTAGACAGTTGAATATTGAATGTACACTTGAGAAGCAGCCATAAAACAGCATTATAACAGTTGTGAACCTGCAGCCTATCTCATTTTTCCCACCCCACCTTCCCAAACAGCTCTCTTCTTCCCAGTCCATTTCTGAAATGAATAGTACTCAGAGTGTTAGTTGTGTTGCTGACATTTATCTGGGAGAATCATGACCAGATTTCATTTTCCAAACCTTCCTCCACAACAAAGATCAGCAAAACCAGTAGTTTACACATCTGAGATGGGCACAGTTTGCAGCCTGGTGACTTCCACAGACAAATGACCAAACATGGAAGATCACTAACCCAAGGTGCCTAGAAGAAATAATTTTTTATCCTAAAAGTTTCTGATTAACAGAAAGAGCAGTGAGTAAATTCCACATACTTCACACTAGCAGAAAGAAATGTGTCTTTACCACTTAATTTCTTTGCTGCAATGAGACATACTGTAATTGTCAAAAGAATGAGAGAAGGAATGCCTTGCACTAATAATGCAAACCCCAGAAAACAGGTGAAATAATTTAAAGAACAGACTGGTGAACTTGTGGAGTTACTGAGGTAGGTGATCATTAGTAACAATATGTCCATGAAGGAAAGACAGATTTTATTCCAAGACCCTACTGGAGACTCTGCAGGATCCCTGCCATGAACTTCTGTTAGTTACTTACAAACATCTTGTGGTCTTCATTGGCCCACTTCACACGTGAAACCGTGAAGGGCTGGGATTAGACCAGCTCCTGAGCATGACTGCAACAGGAAGAAATATGCCCAAGAGAGATCAGAAAGGTGGCAGAAGGTAGGATTCAGGAATTCAATGGCATGCTAGATTTCACACTGCCGTTTTGTACATCCCTACCAGATGGCAATCTTGTTTGATCCATGCACAGCTCTCTTCACCAGAGGACTCATACCTGAATCATTAACCAGCTCTCAAACTTGCTCCAGCTCTAATTTGCTGATTCTTCAACTAAACTCAGTGTTGGGCTTCCCCCTTACAAAGCTGTGTCCAAAATACTCAGCTCCTCCTTCCTTTTGTACACAACCTGGCGGGAGCTCTTTCAAATTCTCTCCACCCTCCCTCTCAGCCTTGCTTGAACTTTCCTAAAGTAAAAACATATTTGTGCAAGGGCTTAATCTGGTGACAAAGGATTTTTGCTGTTAAATTTACACTGGGAACTTGTCCCAGACAGCACTGTGAAAAATGTGCTTGGACACTGATTTTGAAGGGTTTTGATTCTTGTGGGCACTTTATTTTGCTTTAAATCGTTGGAGTCAGGCTGCTTCAGTGACAGATTGTGTCCATTTCAGCTGGATGAGTAGCAATCAAGTAGCCAAGGTGTTTTCCTTTTCTTGCTTGCTCTGTGCTAGGGCTGAGTAAGAGGAGCTCAGTCCCAGGCTTGTGGAAGGCAGAGAAGGGCTGGCACAGAGCATTCCACTTGCCTGCAATTAGAAGGGAGCAGTCTTTATTTCTTTGATTTGTTATACCAGCAACAAGAAGGGTGAATTCAATTAATCCAGCCTTAGCAGTGTGACATAAAACAATATAACTGTTAATTAAATCTCATTTTTCACTGTAGATTTTAGCTTAAATGTCACAGCCTTGTAACAAAAACCTTACCATGAAGCAGGGAACAAAAATGGGGTTTCTTGTGATGTCCTAAGACTGCATTTAATTACACATCTGAAATGAAAATTGTGAATATAGGTTTGTATGTGAGACTTTGCCTGTTAAAGCATGCTTTTAACCTGGTCCTCTGCTTTTTGCATCTGCATCATGTAAGAAAAGATGTAAGAAACGAAACTTCTGGAAAGAGACATGGACTAATATGGAACAAACACTCTATGTTGCCAGCAATACTTTTCTTGCTAAAGCTCAGGGAATGGTGACCCCAACCATTACACAGCCCTTGTGTAGTGTAGTGGTTTTTTTTCCAAACACAGGCTTTAACCAAGTTTTCTAGAAGTGGTTTGGGGGAGCTCAGAGGAGGTTTTTGCCAAACTGCACTCCTGTTATTGTAGGTGCTGGGAAGTCTGAAGGGTTCCAAGAGGACAGTTTCATACCTATGAGACAGAGTTTGGAACAGACATGGGGTCCCTGGTGGGTTATCCAGCAAAGATAACAAATATGGGGAGATGTCCCTCAAAACAGGTGGAAATCCCACTGGACTTGCAGTGAAACTTCTGCTTGTGCACTGAACAGCCAGGGCTAAGGAAGATGACAAACTAGGAAATAAAATGTGGTTTTGTGAGTGTTTACAGGCCCTGAAACTGAGCTAATTATTCTAAATAATTTTTCCCTAATCCCCCCTTTTTTTTTTGAGATGGAATCTTAAATATCACATCCCAAACAGTCACATTAAGTTGCTCCTTTAAAACTAAAGAATCCAAAATCTTATAAAATTTTATTTAGACATTTTTTCACCTGTAGTCTGAATGTGTATCAAAGAACTGTGGCTAGGATTGTTATTAAATTTGACTTTTTTGTGTCTAAAGGTGCTTTTATTTATTTAAGTTTGTCATAAGCTAAATGCCAGCAATATTTGAAAAGATGTCCATAGACAACTAAAGGCAGGGGCAGGGCAGATGGTGATCCTGATCAAAGCCTGAGCCTACATACTCTTTCTGTATTTTCAGTGGGTAGTTATATATCTCTATAAAGACTACAATTCTTACACTGAAGCAGAAAAAAAAAGATACAGTCCTTAAGAAAAAGAGATTCAGTCTAGGATAAGCAACAGATTTATTTTGCATGGATCAGAGAAATCAGTAACATTTACTATAGAATTTGCTGGATCTTATGTAGAATTTGCTATTTACATGAGGTGGACTATTAAACAATAAGCCTGAATAACAATTTCACTATGACCGATAATAAGAAACTCCTAAAACATTTTTAGTTTTCAAGAAAGATGGAAATAAATAAAAGCCCATGCAGAAGCTGCAAAAGCAGTAGACATATATCACTTCTGGTTTATATGTCTTTCATACAGATCCTTGACCATGACAAATAATTAATTAAACTTTACTTTCCAAGATCCACCCACATTAAATGACACATCTTGGAAGAAACAGATCTTTGTGTCCCACCAACGATACATTAGTTCTTCTTTCTTTGAGAAAACCATTATGGACTTGATTAAAAGAGTGTATTTTATTCCTCTGTTGCTACTGTTGTCTCATATAAATGTTGTTTGATATTTGTTACACACAACTGAAAATCAAATATTTCATTAACTCCTTTTTCCTAGCAGAAGAAGCTACCTTAGAAAGTATGAAAGAAGGTTGTACTTTGGCATAATTTTTACATCAGTAGCCTCAGTTGAGAAGCTGATGATGACTTCAAGGTACACACCAAGTTAATAGAAACTAATTCATGCAATTTTTTTTTCCAAACAGAAGCATGGATATTTCCTTAAAGCTAATCACTCAATTGTACCTGAAAGAATACAATAAAATATGAGAAGATAACTTGCCATTTGATCTTTATGGCCATTAGCCAATATTTTGGGTTTCTTCCTCCACCAGAAAAAAAAATCACAACTGTATCAGACATTTAATTTCATCAGTCTTAAATTTATGTAAATTCTGAGTACCTTGAGTCTCAGGTGTTTATACATGTAGCGAAAGTATCTTAAAATATTGTTGAACTATTAAAAGATATTTTTCTTCAGTAGGCTCTCTAGTTGGAACTTTTAAGTTCTGTAAGAATAGCGTATAATGAAGATGAAAAAGAATGATTGGGTTATCTGTAGAGGTCTTCTACATAATAGTAAGGGGTTTTTAAAATAAATTATTTTATTAGAACAAAAAACTGCTTATAATATAACACATTCATCCATAGATAAGTCACAAGCATTGCTGACAGTGCCTGTGGTCATTAAAGTAACTCCCTCCTAAAAACACACAATGCCAAAACGGAAGAACAGGAAAGGGATTTTGCTGCATAGCAATCAGTCTTATTTGACCTTTCAATTTCATGAGACAAAATTGTCTCACCTTAATTCAGCCTTCTTTTGTTGAAAGAATGCCAACATTTTGGACTACTTTAAATATTACTAGAGAGCTGAGAATTGCAGAATGTAGCAGGGCTTATTTGGATTTGAAAAAAGATCAGATACTGAGATACTTAGCACAGTCTTTGTGCGTACTTCAGAGGGCAAATATTAGAAAATAATCCAGTAATTTATCTTCAGATTATCATTACATCAGCTTCTTTAAGCCTGTGGTATTTACTGTGTTTATTCTTACCTCAAAAGGACTAATGAAGGAATATTTCCCTTGAATAAACAAGGTTTAAATACATTAATATGAACTGCAAAATATTGAGATTGCAGAGCTTTGGTTTTATACTGAAGTTAACTAAACTGAGGAGATTAAGTGTTTCATGAACTGATGGTAAACTCAAAAAAAATATTTAAACATATTTAAATTTATTATAATCGCCACTTAAAATATTAAATACATGCTTGCATATATAATCTTTTAAGTTAAACAGCTGTAGAAACATGCTTTTGAAAGACAATTGCATGCCATGCTGAGAGGAATAGCATTTCTTAAAATGTCCCTCAAAATATTTCCTTTGGAGTTTTTTTAGTGTATCTCTTAATTTTATGTTTGAAAGATGGTACTTGCAATTGCTTCAGGTTCATAAGAAAGGCAGTTCTTGCTTCTCTCACTGGTGCATGTAAAATGGAAATAAGTATTGTGTCCTATTAACAGTAATGCAGTCAACAACTTCATACTTAGTGTCATGTAACACCACTTTCCAACCCAGCATCATAAGGTAGGAGAAACTTACAATGAAACATTTAATATTTAATTTTTCTAGAGCACCTCCAGATGTCCTATAATTTATCAGCAGGAATCCACAGTTTAATTTTACAGCATCTTGGATACCCATGTGTGATTGTTTGTTTGGTTGGGTTTTTCTGCAAGGAGATGAGGGATGCACATTATGCCTCCCTGTCTTGCCATTCCACAGGCAGTAACCAGCTGAGGATAAACGGGGTTCCTAAAGCCATGAAGTCGCCAGACAGAAGGACATAACCATGGTGGTGACAGCCTGAAGAGCTGTGCCACGTCTTGGACTGGTGCTGGGTTGTGAGTATGTGAAAAGCCATTCAGGAATGGGAGCAGAATTTCTCCTGGAATAATCTGCCATGGTATAGCTGGGTTGTGAGGGAGTCAGTCCTGATTTGTGCCACCCCCATGCTTCACAAATCCTTTCCTCTTAAAGCAAGGAAACTGCTCCTTTGCTTTTAACAATTTGTGAGAGTTGCAAGCTCTGGTTCCACCAAAGGATGTAAAAGTGACAAGCAAAAGGTGGTAAATATTTTGTTCTTCTTGCAGTCTCAGCTGGAGGAGCAGCCTCATCCATTGCAGCAGTCTTGGACTCCTTTGTGCTCCAAAGTGGTTTACCCCAGACCAACCAATACAGGGTCCATAATTATTTCTAGCACCTTGTTTCCTCCCGACAACATGTAGCTCAAGATCTCTATGTTGAAAAATCTCTTTTTTTAGTAATGCTCAAGCCAGTTGCCTCTAGCTGGCCGTCCTGGCAGTGGGTCCTCCACAGCCAGCAGATGTTGCTCCTGAGCAGCAGAAAGGCCAACACGTGCCTTTCCTCCAAGGCTCAGAGTAGCTTGGAGCTTGGTCTGTGTCTCCAAATGCAATCCCAAAGGTTGACCTCGAGTCATTTGTGGTTAGAGCTGCATGAAGGAAGCAGGGAATCCTGAACCCACTGACACATGGAGAAGCTGAATTAACAGCCATGTAGACCTTGGAACAGAAAACTCTCTTCAGTCTTAAGAATTTCCTGATAGTTTTTGGCTTTAAAATTAGTGTAGTGCCAGACCACTGATTTCAGCTAACACTCATCAGCTGTATTCTAGTGTCCAATCAGTACATTTAAGTCTGTCAGACATTCAAAGACAAATGCTGTTTTAGGCATTTTGATAACCATTTTAGGCACTTTTTCAAGTAATGCCCTACAGCAGTGCATAGAGGGTCCATCTGTGAATTGTGCCATTCAGTCAGGGAACTGCACAAAGAAATTACAGTTGCTCTAGACATCATCTTTCTTCATAGAGTGTGTTGTAAAAAAACACTCAAGGAAGTAAATTCAGAGGGACTTTCTTATCTTTTACTCTTCCAGACTCTTTATATCGTTCTTGTTAACAGTGAGAATGATGTTTTGCATAACAAAGTCATCTTGTCTCCTGCTGGGATCATTGCAGTGCAGGAGCTGTGCAGGTAGCTGCATTGAGGGAATTTCAAGCTGCCGTGGAAGGGGTCAATACCATAAGATGACATCTTCATAAAGGGAAGTGATTGTGCAAACTCAATGGCTTCAATGCGAACGTTGACCTATTTTGCAAATACAGTGTCAGCGGTGGGGAGGGGGGGAGAGGTGAAGTTTCCTAGGGAATTTTTTTTTGTTCATTTTCTGTTGCTTATTTCTGCTAAAAAGCCATTGATCTGGTGTCTTTTGAGGAGGAACAGGAAACTGACTCTGCAATGCAAAAAAATATTCCTGGAAAACCGAAACTTCAAAATGCAGCTCTGCCTTTTTTACTCACATTAGTTCATTCAAAAATTCCCCTGAGTGTCCCCTGGGGGAATCAAAACACTGTGGGGGAAAAAAATCTCATTATCTAACTTGATTGTTACTTAACCACTTGTCAGCTCTCTGGACTGTGTTTATGGCTCCTTATTGGTCCTGTCACTGACGTATAGATTCAAAAGAAAAAGTACATCATTTAACAGGGAACTCTGAGTAACTTTAGACTGGGAAGCTCATCTACCTTCACTGTAATGCATGGACAGAAATCACTTCTGTAGAACTTGTTCTGTCTCCCAGCTTGAAGTTTACTTTTCAAAGCTGTGCTACAGACACGCAATACAAATCTACTTGAAATTCTGACTCCTCCCCATGAATCACAGAATAAAAATATTGTTAGGTTGGAAAACTTTCAGAACATTGAGTCCAGCTGCTAACCAAGCACTGCCAAGTCCATCACCAAAGCAATCCCCTTGTGCAGATCACCGATGAAGATATCAGACAGGACTGCCCCGGCTCTTGAGCCCAGAGGGGCAGCACTGGTGCCCAGCCTCCAGATGGATTGAACTCCATCCACCACCACTCTCCGGGCCCAACTGTCTGGCCAGTTTTGCACCCAGCAAACAGTGCAGCTGCTCAAGATGACAGCAGATATCTTCTCCAGGATAATGCTGCGAGAAATGGTGTCAAAAGCTTTAACGAATCCTAGATAAACAACATCCTCAGCCTTTTCCTCATCCACGAGGCAGATCACCTTGTCACAGGAGGAGATCAGGCTGGTCAAGCAGCACCTGCCTTTCATAAACTCATGAGGCTGGGCCTGATGCCCTGGCTGTCCTGAACATGCCATGTGATGGCACACCCAAGAGATCTGCTCCATGATCTTCCTGGGCACCAAGGTCAAGCTGACAGGGTTGTAGTTCTCCAGATCCTCCTTTGGTCCTTCTTGTAGATTAGCATCACATTTGCTGACTTCCAGTCAACTGGGACCTCACTGGTGAGTCGGGACTGCTGCCAAATGATGAAGAGTGGCTCAGTGAGCAACTTGAGTCAGCTCCCTCAGGACTCTGGGGTGAATCCCTTCTGACCCCACAGACCCCTGTGTGTCTAAATGGTGTAGCAACCTGATGATCATTTTTCCTCAGATTGTGGGGGCTTCATTCTGCTGCCCATCCATGTCTTCCAGCTCGGAGGGCAGAGCACCTGGAGAACAGCTTGTCTGACTCTTACACACTGAGGCAAAGAAGACATTCAATACCTCAGACTTTTCCTCGTCCTTTGCCACTGTGTTTCCTTTCAGATCCAATAAAGGATGGAGATTCTTTAATCCCTCCTCTTGTTGATAATGTATTTATAGAAACATTTTAAATTGTCTTATAAAGCTCCCTTCTGGAGCTCGCAAGGAAATTTTTGGCAGAGTTGGTTTTGAGTTGTCTTTTCCATCAGGAAATGTCAAAGTCTGAAGTTTTCCTGCAGAAATAACCCTCTCCTTACTCTCCTGAAACAACCTAGGACTGTAGAACTGACTGAACACAGGAGGCAAGAAATATGGGTGAGTAATAAGATGTATCTTGTGGTACATGCAGCAAGTTTTGCAGGAAAGTAATTTCCAACCACAGGTAGAACACAGATATTGTTTTGTCAATTTTTTTAAATAAATGGCTTTTATTATGTTGCTAAATATTGAAGCATGTTTTACAGAGAGGCCAAACATGAAAAATAAATAAATAGATTACATAATTGCTAAAAGGTTCATCTCTCTTCTTCACTGTTTAGACATATTTAGATTACTCTCTCTAACAAGAATATTTGCTAAATAAGGATATTGATATCCTGCTTGAATTGTAGGATAAACTAAAACCCAACAGGCACATGTATTCAGCAAAAAAACTAAGACATGTTGCATCGTGAAATATTACTACACTTAAAGCACCATTACCAACAATGTTAAGAGTATAACATTTACGTTCAATATCTCATTATTTTTTCTAATTTAGTCAAGGCCTGAGACAAGGGCCTAGTGAAATCCTACAGAAAAAGAACAAGGATTGCTGATGCCACGTCTCCATGGCAGCACAGCTAATTTGGCAGGACAGCCCAGTGCACAGAAAGAAAAAGAGGTTATTTACAAAGATATCTTTGATAAAAAGGGCTTTGGGGACAGGAAAATGGTCTGGGGGGGTGTGGAGGGGGAGAAGTCATGAAACGTTCCAAACCTTTAAAATAATTTTTTTAAATGAGTGAGACAAAATAAATTGAAGAAAAAAATCCTTGAGTCTGTAAGCACAGTGAGTTTCATCTTTGTTTGTTGTTGTACAATGCTATAAACCACACTGAATGGCCCAGAATAACATTAGTGGTTCTGTGTATTGTAACCACTTCAATCAAGGCCTTCTGTTTTGAATCACCTGCCCTGCCTGCATTGGTGCCCCTTTTATAGCCCAGTCGCAGCACAGAGATCTAATTTAGTTTCACATACAGAAAGAAGCAACGAGGAAAAATGTACCCATCTCTTACTGCTCCTTGCGTGGATGCACAAGAGAACAACTGGGACAACAAGTGAACCAAAATGGCTAAGAGAATATTTAAAAATTTCCTCAGCCTGTGACCCACAAGCAATTTGTAAATGATATTGCTATAGCATTCCTGAAGGATGCAGTTGCCCAGCTGGACACAAGTGAAGGTAGACTAGGGCAGTGGGCATGCCTTCCACTCCCATGAAGAGAACAGGGGGGCAAGGAGGGTTCACCCTGAAGCCCACAGAGCCACGGGCACAGGGCTGGTATTTGCTCACATGTTGATCTTCTCTAGCAGAGGGTTCACTTGGTGTTGCAGGTAAGGTGCTGAGACTCTGCTCTCAGCCATGCCACAAGCATTTTGCAGTCCCCTTCTATGTTTTGCCTGCCGAAAGAGCTCAGTGCATGGGGCCACAAAGGTGAGCAAAGCAACAGAGCAGACACTCTGTTAAATATAAACTCTGGCAGACACTGAAGTGCTGGTTTCATGCTATGAGAAAACCTCAGACCAAGGAATGCACCGTGTCTATCTCTGTGTGTATGATCACCTTTCTTCTAGCTCACTGTAAAATGATGATACTTCCCCCATCAATTCCCTGGCATGGAGTGGGGCTCAGACAGGGGCTGAGTACCTTGGGATTTTGGGAAACGGTTCTTTCGCCAGAGACACAGAGACTTCGTGTGGGAGCACAATGCCCCAGGCTGGCCGTGCTCCCTCACAGTGTCATGAACCAGAGCCTGCAACATCTAACCAGGCAGGTGTCTTTCCAGCATGAGGTCGCGTCCAGCATGTGATGGGGTCATGTCTCTCAGCACCACGGGTATAGCTCATGCTCTTTTGTGTTCTCAGTGCTACAGCAGTAAATTTGACATTGCTCTAAAGGCATCATTGTAGTGGATAGTCTGCAGATGCGCATATAAATGCAGGGTTGGAGCTAGTGAAAACATCATACCAAGTAAGTGTGTGTGTTTGTGTGTGTGTGTGTGTGTGCGCACGTGATAACCATTTAGGTTCAGGGTGTGAATTTGCTAAACGCAACTACAACCTTCAGAATATACACTCATGAAAGATAAGCATGAGATCCCCCTCATGAGACACCTTCTGAGCATCCTTGTCTTGTCTGAACAGTTCTTCTGGAGGAAATTAATTTCTATTTATAAACAAAAGAAAAAAATATTTTTCAAGTCATTTATCTGGATCTCCTCATTAATTTCAAGCGTGATGTTACCATTTACCAAAGAAACAATCTCACTGTTTTTCAGTCTGCTTGCTACTTTCTACTACAAACGATTAATGTATTAGAAAATTAACTTGCAGATGAAAGAAAAGAGCAGCCTGTGGAAGTTGAATAATGACCTTATTTTAAGATTTTCCCTTGAGTAACCCCCACTGTTGCCTCTTACAAAGGCAGGAAAAATTATACGTGCACATCTTTAATGTCTTTTTTGAATGCTGATGAAATGATTAGTGATTTGGAGAAGTCTGTGCAGATGAAACAACAGCAGCAGGAGTAGCAGTCAGTGATATTAGCTAAAGACAGCAGTCTGGGGGCTGCTTTACTGCAGCTCACAGAGAGAAAAATTAGCATGCTAGATTATAATTAATAAACTAGAAGCAAATTAAGATAATATGATGTGAGGTTTGGAAACAAATCAGCTTAACAAATTTAGAAAATGCAGCTTTCTTCACAAGTTAGAACTAATTACTCATTGCATGTTTGTACCTTTTGCACTTATCCCGCTTACACATGACAAGGTGTAATATCTAGCTGCTGAGGGGACCAAAGAGATCTTATCATAGCACTTCACAAGGGGGAGCCTTTCTGCTTCAGTAAATTAATTCCCTGGGTCCTCTCTTACTCACCTAGCACCTGGTTGTCCTATTCTTGCTCTTGGACCTTGCTGGACACTTTTTAGCACTGTCTACAAAAGCCTTCTCTGCTGCCACAGAAAGCCACAGAAGGCAACTCTTTCTCTGGGGATGTACAACCCATCTCTGTGGGATGCACATGCCAGACACAATCTGGGATAACCAATACTGTCTGCTTCAACAACGTATTTCATATATGTCTTTAGACAAGTCTTGTAATTTGCTTTGTTCCTTACCCCAGAATCCTCTTGTACTGCTGTTTAGAAATTGCATAAATATTGCAGAACCTATGTTAAATGTGATGTAATAAATATTTTGTCTTAGTAGTAAACAGTCCTTTCCATTTCTTGAGTAGAATGTAGGTTTCATGCACCAGAAGGCTTGAAAGGTCACAGAGCTGTTAATGGCACATCACTGTTGGCCTTCCAGGAACACACAAGAGTCTTCATTCGGTGATCCTGGCACACACATGAAATAGAGAAAGGGGATAATCTTTTTCTGCTCCCCTCCATGTCTAGACCAAAGACAAGAGTCACAGTCCATGTCTGCAGGAAATGAAAGCATTGCTCCCTCTATCCAACACCTCAAAACCACCACAGTCGCTTTGCCATATTCTTCTGAGCTGGCCTTGAAGTTTCAAAGGCTGCAAGTAGGATACACAACTCTTTCCAGAGGCAACATTTCCCAGCGTGCCATGCATGATAGGAAACCTGCTGATCCTATTGTTGCCTTCTGGAACTGGATTGCCTTGAACTTCTGAATTACTGTGACCTCCCCTCACAGCTGACAAACAACATCATACCCAGCACCAAGAAAAACCCTATAGGACTTTTCTTAAGGAGAATGATGTTTGAAATTTCTGTTTCAGGTAATTCCTCCATTAATATCTGCAAATAAAAATTCGAGGCTAAAAACCTCAGTCTGTATCTGGTCCTTCTGCTTCACTCTTCAATCACTTGATGGCCAGGTCAAGGTGTATGATCTTCAAGTTTGTTCAAGAGGCCATGCGAAAATTGAAAACACAATCTCAGCAATATGAGAGATTGGTTTGGAGAAAAACTTTCAGTTTACAGATAAATCATTTCAAACTGGATTTTTAAATTTTAGCTCCATATGGTCTGTAAATACAAGATGAGCTGTTACATCCAAGCTGAGAACCAAAGAGGATGTATGGAGGAATGAAATCAGATGTCAGTGAACACATTCTCTTGACATGCCGTCTTACTCCATTAAGGTATCTCCTGTTTTCCTAAAATCGTAGAACTAGCTACCAAATTAAACAACCTGTTGATCCTATATCCTGCTTTTACTGGGGTATCATTTTTTGTGCTACTGATCATGTCCAACTGACATCCTCAACCCCTGACCACATCCAACTGACATTCTCTGCAGGATGTGTTTCTAAACACTAATGTAGCACAGAAAGAGCATAAAAAGTTAATGAATGAGAGAGAAGGAATGGTGTATGAGGCTTCAGAGGAAGACTCAGCAGATATAGGTTGGATTTCAGGCTTTGTCATGGGTTTCCCACAAAATGTTGGTCAAAAATCAATTCATGCCAATGGTAATTAAAACAAGGCCTGGGAAAGGACTCAAGTACTGGCTCACAATTGTCTACACTGTTTAATTGTTAACACACTCTCTCACATGGCTTTGGCCCATGCTGACTTGATTTCCCCCAGACAATGTCAATGCTCAGTTCAGAGGACAGCATGAAGCAGGGACTGCCCCAGCAGGCAGCTTGGACAGAGGAGTTCCCCCTTCTCCAGTCACCGTGGGGGAGTGCTTGACCATGTGGACACAAAGCATACCATGACTGGCCTGAAGGGCCAGAGGATAGGCCCTCTCCTACTATATTTTCTTGTGTAGATGTAGTAACTTCATCTTTCTTGCCTCGCTTTGTCTGCCCTATTTAGACTGTAAATTCTTTGGAACGAAGCAACCTTTTAATACGTATTTGAATGATGCCGGAGACAATGAGATGCCTGCCTTTGCTGGGGGTTGCCTTTGCTACTGAAAGGCCTATTACAGAAAAAAAAATTTTAAAAAAGGAAGATTATTCAGCTCTGAAAACAGCTCTCAGTTATTCTTCTTTTAAATCCACCCACGTCAACAGCACATCTTCATCCTACAGAGGGGCTTTACAGTGGTCAGAATTTGCAGTCTCAGGACTGCAGCACATTTTAGCTCTGAATTCACAGCAACAGGGACTGAGAATACAAGGAAATTGTACCCAGTGATCTCTCACCACCACCAGAATCATCCTTGTGGCTCAGTCCCTAGACTATCCTACATCATGTAGTTCTCGCAGGGCTCTTGGTGGTGGCCTCATGCCACCAGCAGTCCGAAAGGACCCACATGCAGAGAAAAGCCTGAAAGCTTTTTGTCTGGGACCAGACTGTTCCTGTTGCTGACCCGAGGTCAGGATTGCAGCATGGTTAGTGTCCTGGTAGGAAAGGCAGTATTAAAAACAGGCCTTTGCTGTTTGCCTTGAATTGCCTCATGATGCTTCTTAGCCAATCTCACAAACAGTTCAAGACATCCACCTGGAGGAATAGAGAAATTAAAAATATAGAGAAAAGGGCTCTGTCACTAATGAAAAGACCAAAAACAGGTCAGAACTGACATCTTCCAATTCTGTTCTTAACCAGACTAATTTTCGGCATCACTGTTATTGACTGTCTCCCCTCAAACTCTCCTGTCTTGAGAGCCTTTAGATTCCATGTTATTCCAGAGTAACATGTTAACTTGCTAGAGAGGCAAAGAGCGGAAAATTCTTCTTCATTGCTCATTCCCCAAAAGTCTGGCTTTTCCAAACATACATCTCTAGTGGTGGGCTAAGTCTCTAGAAGTGTCTTTCATCCTTGGGAGAAGACAAGATATTACAGATGTCATCCTATATATCTATATCTATATCTATATCTATATCTATCTATCTATCTATATATATATATATCTCCACCCTGCCTAGGAGAATGCTCTCCTCATCCAGCCCCTCTGCAGTACCTGTGCTGAGGTCAATGGCAGTGGCTGGGCACAGCCCAGAGGTGGAGTGGCAACAAGGGAGCAGCTCGAGGGCAGACAAGGGCTAGAAGCCGTGCTGGGTGACAGGAACCAGTGGCTGTATGTCACACGTGGAGGAGCAGCACTTACAGTGTAGGCATAGCTGAGGCTTCCCGTGGCACTTCAAAGTGGGAGCGGTCAGGGGTCTTCTGCTCTCCCTGGGACCTTTGATGCACCCTCAGAAGTGAGCTCATTGTTCAATGTGGTTATGGCTTTGGAAAACCTGAAAGTCTTGTTTGTGTTTATAGCCAGAGCTGACAATCCACCTGGATATTACTCGTCAGCAACACAGAGTCAATCAACTCCAGATCAGAGAGTTCCTTGGCACTGCCTATTACATTAGTTTTGTTGTCATTAATGACATTAAAATGACAAGCTTGCCCCCTGTTTGCAAACTCTTTGTTGCACAAATCAGTTTATCTGCACAGGATCTCCCCACAGTCATATATTGGCAAAGCGAATGCAAACAGCCTGTACTTTTTACCTTAAATGCTGTTCTTCTGTACTTGAACTCAGCTGAATAAATCCTGAGCTGCCCCAGGAGAGTTTCAAAGGACTTTTTAAGACTTGTGTATAACTCCTGAAATTCAGATTGCTTTGATATATTTTCCAAATGAAATAATTCTGTCAGAGAGAATTAGTTTTGCCCAGTGTGTGCCAGCCACCCTTAAGTAATGTAGCACTATTGCCTTCTATAGGCTATAATAGAACTGATTCTCTATAGATGAACTTGTTTAGGATCAATCATACAAAATGCTTATCCCTCTAAATTCCCATGAGAAGCTCCCAGCTCTGCAGCAGCAGATCCAAAGAACAATCCTTGCATGCTAAGTTGTGCTTTGACCAAGTCAAATATGTAACTCCAACATAGCAGCAATACGACAACCAGTGCTCATGAAAAGACTGCATTTCCTTGCTGAGCAATGCTCTGTTGGAGCACAGTGAGAGAGCAATGAATTGTGGCACTGAGCCATATTAATCTCTCCCTCTAAAAATTTCGCAGAAGGGAAACTCCAGCTTGTTTCATCATGTCAAAACCCAGCATGGATTTAAAAGAAAATCCAGGGCTTTGGTAATCATAGAAGGGGGCAAAATTAAAATTTCTGGCAGCTGGGGATGGCCAACTAGGGATAAATACCCACTGATTTTCCTCCTGCCAAGGTATTCCAGCTCTTTTCTGCACATCCTGCTCTGTGCTACAGCCTCTCTGCTCCACAGACCGTACCTGCTTCTTATTACTTCAAAAGATCTGGCATGCTAGACTCTCACTCCATTTTCTTAACTGCTGCTGTCGGTGTCTTAGCAATAGCATCATAGAAGCATAGAATGGTTTGGGTTCGAAGGGACCAAACCACCCTGCCACAGGCTGAGATGCCACCCACTAAACCAGGTTGCTCAGGGCCCCATCCAACCCGGCCTTGAACTCTTCCAGGGATGAGGCATCCACAATGCCTCTGAGGCATCCACAGTGCCTTTACCTGCAGCTGTCCTTAGGCTCCTCTCCACACAGACTGCTTCCTCCCACCCTGTGCCTCGCTGTTTCCTGAGGAAGTGTTATGTGTTTTCCCATCACATCTGTTATTTGCAGTCTAGGGAGCTCTTTTTGGGAAAGAAGACTGCAGGTAAAAGAGCAAAGGTGTTTCCTCAGAGACAGTGTTTGCTTACTGGGAGCCGAGAATCCGCCATGATGCCCTCAAGGCCTGGTGTCCTGGATGACCTGGCCATGGAGGGTATGAGACTACACTAGTCATAAAAATGATATGAGCAGGGGAATTCTGGACTTTTCAAGGTGTCATCTGAGAGGGGATCAGGAATGAGAGGACTCTTTGGCTGATGGGCTTAGGTCATTTCACAAACCTGCCAGCAAGACACAGCCCCTGCTGCAGCTGTGAGAGCTCAGACTCCTTTTCTCTCACTCCCTCTAGTCCCTGCCTTCCTTAGCAAGCCCAGCTATTCCCCACAGCATATCTACAAACACAAAGCATGTGGATAGAAAAAAGCAACCATGGTCTTAAAAACGAAATATTTGGCGTCTGCATACAACCATAATTCTGTACGTCCTTGCTTAAGGCTGATGGCCAGACACTGTTAAAGTACAAAATCCACAGATTAACACAGAGTAAAATATTTTATTTCCTTCCTTTGTTTTGTTTTTTCCCCTAAAAAGAGTTGCCTGAGCTACATTCTTGTTATCAGCTGTTTGAAATAATTCACTCAAACATGTTACCATTGTCAACTTTTGTGAGTGCTGGCACGTTATGATGCTTAAGGAGCAAACAAACACAGACCATATTTCATACCCCTTTTTGCCTATCTTCCCTTACTCCATGCAGGCAACAATTTCTATTAATCACTCTGTGAACTTCTGTGCTGGCTGGTAAACCAGCAGCCAGGATAAAATATCATAGGGCTTGAAGAGCTTTGCCTTGCAGTTCTGGATATAGTTCAAGCAGATGAGATCATTTCACCATTTTTATCATCCCACACACATTACACATACTGGGGATGAGTTGAGCACACGTAGTGCCACTGACTTCACACTGAGCTGCTAAACTCTTCCCACTGTGGTACCACTGTGTCGAATGGCTCCAGCCACAACGAAATCTCGAGCTACACTCCAGTGTGCTGATGGAGCAGCAGCATCCTCATGCTGGGGAGATAGGCCAGGGCATACTTGTTCTTTGTGCACCTGAGAAGGGCAGGCCGCAGACAGACAGAATATTTCTGCCCAGATCTCTACAGCAGCAGGTCTGTGGCATGAGGATGGTGTGCCATGATCAAGGACTGCCTCTTGCCAAACAGAGTAGGCACACTGCTGCCTCTGCTATGATGTGTGCCTCATTCTCATACCATATCAGTCTTGCACCGTTGTTGGGGTTTGCAGAGAGCTGATCTGGGTTAGTTTATTTGGGGAAGTGCAATGGCTTTGGAGGGTTGAGCCTCCTGCTTGTCTCATGTGTTTCCATAGCTTAGTGTCAGCACTTGCTGAAGAATAAGCAAAAATGTTTACAGCATTTCTTAGCTATATTATGCCCAGAAAAACAAGCAGCTCTTAATGTACAGGATGAACTTATGCATTAAGTTATATGCATTACTAACTATGCATTACTCTCCCAGTCTCTGTTCAAAGCACAATTTACTGTTTAGGCTCCTCTCCATATTCTATATCAAATCTTGCCTCTGTCTGATCTTAACTTTGCCTAACTTTAATAATCTGGACTAAACATTTTGTGTGTTCAGTGTTTCTGGCTTATCTTGAACAGAATATTTGTTTTTATGTTCAAGACATTTTAGAATAACTGACTAGTTTCTGAGAAGAAATTTAGGAATATTGTTTCATCCATGTTATGGAAAAAACAAATCAAACAAATTCAATCTTTCATTTGAAAAGCCTAACTACCCCTGTTTTGGAGCAGAGGCTTCAGATCTGGAGGCAGGGTATGGAGAGCTAAGTAGTTTGTCAGTAATTCCCACAAAAGTGCTGCCCAAAGTTGGTTGCATCTTAGCACAGCAGCAATTTAATTCTGAGCAGAGATTCCTGCAGTCCTAGCATTTACATTCCCCAAAGACCCTGTCTGCACCAGCTCAAGCCAGAGAAGCTCATCTGGAGGCAGAACAAGACCTTTCCCAGAATTGCAGATCAGCACCATCTGCAGTTTGAGCATTTGAAATAAGAATGAAGAAAACTTCTCCCATTTGTTCTCCAAACAAAACAACCGCTCAGCCCAATCTGCCTAGAAAAGAGCAGCTCGTAGTCAAACAGATTAAAAATTAGTTCTGTGGGCATAAATTGGACCAAGAACTGTAGGAAGAGGTGAGGACAATCACATGGATAGAGGCTGGTAAGGAGAGGGTGTGGAGGCTGGCTGGGACAAGGAGCCATGGCTAGGTGAGAGACTAGTGCTGCAGGAGGGAAAACAAGACTTCATTCTCCATCAGCACGGTAAGGACTGACACCTTGTCTTCCCAGATACACTTACTACCCACTTCCAAACTCCTCCTGGGTCATTAAGAGCTTCTCCTTGACTGCCTGGGACACAGGGTGTATCACTGCTAAATGGTGAGATCCTTCCAACTCCCCTTGGCCCATGCTGGGAGCTCTCCTGCCAGGGCTCTGTCAAACGCTGCCAGATCAGGAGCTGATGGATGACTGCCAGCAGCCAGGGCTACCTGGAGTTTGTGATCCCTGGCATGTGTCAGCCTACCTAGAGTCTGGAAACAGTTCCCCATGCCAGCCAGGAGCTATCTGAAAATTGCTGCAATTGCAAATCTTCCAGAGTAATCTCTGCTATAATTTTCATGTCTCCACAATAAATTGTAATATCTTACCTTTATTTCACTTCTGTTCCACATAACTAATTTTCTTGGAGGCTTGCCTAGGAATTTGACCAAACAGATACTCTAGACAAAAACATTCATGTGTATTTAAATGCATCAAAAGAACCTCTTTACTCCGTGACTCTAATATTCATTCAAGAAGTAGACTTGAGAGACCCCAACTCACTTTTTAGTGGCCAGGCTTTTCAGTGTCCAATCCCAGTAAGAGAGTACAGAGCACTGTGGTTTCAGAGCAGCTGGTTGTAAAGGACAAGCTCTCCCTTATTTCTCTGGTACAGTAGCATGAGACAGACATACAGCAATAATTAAAGCTATGCAGGAGTGACTACAGACATGACAGCTGTTCACTTAGATAAACTTTCTTGATGTTTGCTAATTTCAGATCAAAATATGTAACAAGATTTTCTGGATGAGTCATATGGAGGTAAAAGATGTCGGTCTTATCTCAAAGTCTTTTATGCATTATGGTTCAAAACTGCTTCCCAGTAACACCTCTATAAACCCCACGAAAAAGGGAACTACAGAGCCTTCCTTCAAGGTACAAGGATGTTTAACTATGTGACAATCAAGCTGAGTCTATTGAAAATGTCTCTTGTTTTTTTCGGTTAAGTCTGACACCTGTTCTCCTACATACAGGAAAATATTTCTCACAAACATCAGATTTTACAGCCATGAGAGACCTCACTTAAAACCAGTTCTGATGCTTGGAAATGTCACTTCCCTGAAAGAGGTTGTGGTGGGAAAGACCTCTGGAGATCATTTGGTACAACGCCCATGCTCAAGCAGGACTCTGTCGAGTCATGCTGTAAATATCTCTAAGTCTGGAGACTCTACAACTTCTCTGGGCAACCCATTCCAGGGCTCGGTCAGCCTCATCATGAAAAAGTTCCTGACGTTCAGACAGGACCTCCTGTGATTCAGTTTGTGCCCATTGCCTCTGGTCCTGTCACTGGGCACACTGAGAAAAGTCTGATTCTATCTTCTTTATTACCCCTCAGATACTTATATGTATTGATGAGATAGCCCCGAGCCTTCTGTTATCCAAGCTGAACAGTCACAACTCTCTCAGCCTTTCCTCATCTCTCAGATGCTCCACATCCATAACCACCACAGGGAGCCTGCACCAGTCTCCCTCTGGTAAGTTCATGTCTCTTTTGTACAGGAAAGCTCAAATCCGAACCCAGCACTCCAGGTGTGGCATCACCAGTGCTTAGGAGAGGGAGACAATCACATCCCTTAACCTGCTGCTAATGTTCCTCCTCTTCCAGTGCCATAAAAGACAAAGATGAACCATTGTCACTCTTGCTGTAATGGATCACAAGGTAGCTAGCATGATATCCTGTCCTGTAGGCTGCCAGTCTACAGTCTGGCCGTGGGGACACCCCATGCGCCAGAGGGCAATATGTAATAGGTACCTTGAGTAGACTCCGTTTAAACATCCTTGTCAAATACACCTCACCATGGCACAGTGTAGAGACATCAGCAAAAGTTGTGATCAGCTGGGGGAACCTAAAGTATGAAAGGTTTTTGGCATAGAGTTCTTAGATTCACTCCTTGTTTTAACTGGACAGATTTTTTAAATTTTTTTTTTTGTCATCTTGCTGTGCCTTTTTTTTGTCATCTGCTGGCCTGTAGCTATGACAAGCAATATTTTTCATCTCCTCATCTCTCCTCTTTGCATGACTCAGGTGAGGGATAGGGATTCTGTCAGCAAAAGCTGATGGACTGAAGCTGGTGTCAGCCAAGAAGACACACTGATTATAGAAAAAAAGCTTTTCTGTAATGAGAAAATTACATCCCTTACATGAATATCTGCATAAAGGATTTTGTTTATTGTCCACATAAGCCAGCATGGTAACATACTCATTTTCTGGGCTGTTATTTCAGGTGATGGAGTGATGGCAGTTGGAAAACGCATTATTAAAATTATTTAAAACTATTATAACATTATATGTCATTAAAAATATATTAAAACATCACATTTCCCCTCCTCCCAGCCACTTCATATCTTCCTGTACTTCCTTGGTTTTGGGAAGCAGAGTTGAGGAAGATTCTCAACTTTGCATTTACCCATGGAGAAAGCTGACAGAGCAGAACTCATGCTCCTGTCCAGCCTATTGGAAGTGGCCAATTCTCTCTTCAGGCCAGCTCAGACCTTGCTCTTGGGGTGCCAAAAATACAGCCTCTCATGGAAAACTGCTTCTTGCCATTAATGTAAGTGCCCTTCAACGGAGATTGGTGCACAACACGCCCACACAGTGCCATAGTGCAGATGGGGTTTTATGCTTCCTCCAGAGGGCTAGATCTAGTCTCTTGTACTGGTCATATATGTATTATTCATTTCCTGCAGTAACCAAAAGAGCAGGACCTGGTGGGTCTGTGATTCTGGAATCTAGCCACTTCATTTAACTGTGTGAGGACGAAGATTTATGACAAGCAGAACCACAAGACCTCTGTTTTTGCCACTTTAAGAAAAGGGGTTGCTGCCCCAAATCCACAGCATGAGCACACAGGTTCCTTTTTGTGTGCCTTCCTCATGCTGAACAGGACAGCCATCAATGAAGGCTGGGCGGGAGTGGGCACCTCCTGTTTGCATGGTTGTCAGAGCTGGAATTTCTGTGTGACAGAAATTTCCTCAGGTGGAAATCACCTGAAATACTGAATTATGTTTGGAGTCTGCAAAACATGTCCTCTGTCAGCAGACAAATGAAATTACTCACTATCTGGGTGTCGCACAGCTGGCTTCTCAGAGGGATGTTTTTAGTGCACGAGTCATTGTAAGACACTGAGATCACAGGATCAGACTCTGAGGTCTGTCATGTGAAGTCTCCTAGACTAAACCATGAGGTTGTGTAAGTCCAGGGCACTCCACTGGTGGAAATGAAATCTCACTGCCTTGAGCCATGTGAAGATCTGAGAGGACAGCTCTGCAGCAGTCAGCACACAATACTTCAGGGGAGGATGTATAACACACCGGTACACCTGGCTATACAGCTGCAGTCATTTTGTTGCTTAGCTGCTTCTTGACACACAGAAACAGCACTGATGCCACCTGAGCTGGGCCAGCCATGCTTTTCCCTGCTCCTGGAGGCAGGCAATGCACAGCAGCAGCCCAGACAGCTGGAGACAGCTCTCACCGGAGCCTGGTGATAGCCACACGTACCCAGCCATGCCCCGGGCAGGCAATGGGGGTGCGCAATAGGGTACAACAGACCCCACCCCACCCCTTCCATCACTGCAGACATCTGCACCCACAAGGAGGGCAGCAGAGCTTCTGTGAAACCTGTCCCGACATTTCTGCACTACTTAGGAATGCCCATCACCTTTAGAGGCAGCAAATGATGCAGAGACCAAATGGTCATTTTGGTAAGGCTGATTTTCATCAGTGAGGACCGCAGGTCTCCTCTAGAAAAACCTTCTCCGTGTCACCATGCCTGCAGGTCATTTGGGCAATGTCACTCACCATGCAAGAGAGAAATTGGTCATTTCCCGGGGAGTGCTTCCAGGGCTGAGCAGGCCTACAGGCACAGAACACATGCCGAATGCACCAACCTTCCCAGCCTTTCAGTGCCAAGGAGAATTCCTGTTTATTGCTCCCTGGACTCACAGATTGCCTCTGGTCCCTGCTGTCTTCACTGGGGGGACAAAAAGAAAGGACTGGGGACCAGGACACTTCAAAAATAGAAGTGCCCCAAAAATGGCTACTCAGATAATCCTCACTGTGCAGCTCTTTAAAATTATACCAGGTATCACATACACCATGAGAGTAGAGGAAGAATGATCTCACCTGAATTTGGCTTTTTGTGTGAATAGGGGATTTCTTCCACGCCAAGGAGACTGGTGAAAGGGGATGGTTGTAGCTGCAGCCACTCCACAGTGTGAAACAGATCAGAGGCTGTCCTCCAGTCCTGAGGCATTCAGTCTTCATGACTGAATTGCTGAAATTTCTGGCTCTGCTTCCACTCCCCACTTTATATGAGTGTCCACATCCACACTGCTCCCTGGGAACAACCTCTGTTAGATACCATCCTGGGAGACTGAGAGCTTGCACAGATGGAAGGAAGTGTGTGGGCAGACATGGAGTCAGAGCTTTGACATGTGCCCTGCCCCTGCCTCCTGGAGCAGGCACGGCTGTGGCTCTCTGCTCTCCCAACCTTGGGACTAGCAGAGACATCGTGTGCCATGCTCAGCCAGGCTACTCGGGATTCTCCAACAGCCTTGGATACTTGGTGCAGTCAGCCTAAGCCCAAAAGACAAACGTTGTTTATCTACGTGGAGATTACCCCAGCATTTCTCCATGATCCACAGGGGATTGGGGAAGCAGTTTCACTCAGGTGGATGGACCACCTGTGACCTCTTACAAGGGCTTTAAGCCCTGATGTGTTTTTATGAAAGAAGGAAAAAAATTATTAACAAGGAAAATTTTCATCCTAGCCATAACATCCAAAACTCCATAAACATTTTTCTAGAAACTAAAGAAAAAATAACGTGTAAAAGGTTATAAACCTTTAAATCTGAGTTTGGACTATAAGGAGGCCGAAAGCTAGCCAGACTGGAGTAGTTGGGAAGCCCTGCAGCTCTCAGAGAGAACAGCACAAAGCTCCCATTCCCTCTACTGTACCGGAGCTGCCTTCTGACACTGTTTTCGGGAACTTGCCAGCTCATTTTCTAACTTGTTTGTGAGACATCAACAGCCTCAAATTACAGCAGTCTGAACAGCCCAGTAAATATTTACACAAACCTGCTGGTGATGGTTTGAGCTGACATGCGTTACCTTTTGTGTTGGGGGGAGGCTATATTTACAGCCAACCAGCTAATGAACATGATCCCAGCCATGGTTTTATACAGATGGCTCTTTCAGCATTTGCGGCTTTCAAGTTACAGAGAGCACAAACTTCAATAGCCTTCGTTAGAAGGCTCCGTCTCAGCTCTCTCCGTTTTGTTTACAACCAGTCTCTCTTTGTGCAGTCAAGGGGTGACTAATGTTTAGCTGTTTGCAGCCAGCAATGCGGTTGTGTAGGACAGGGCTTGTTTCTTGGTTTTTTTTTTTTGTTNTTTTGACACTGATGGCTTTTATTTTAGCTTACAATGAATGCAATTTCTGAAACGTAGATTCATTTTGGTTTGAGTGGCATTTCTGCAGGCTGTCTGGCAGGGCTGGAGCCTGGTAGGTGGAGGGAGAGTGGAAGGGGACAGGAAGCCATGCCCAGACCTGGACTATGGCTGTGCAGCTCGGTGAAGGGCTGCAAGGCACCCCTTCCCAGGGCCACCCCTCAGAGACACATTTTATTGACATCCAGGTCTCACTGGCAGCTCTGGTTGGATTCCAGACTGCCCTAAGGAAGACGACTAAGAAACTTGTAGTTTATGCAATCAGTATTTATTGTAACAGCACACTTTTATATCTTCTATTTTAGCCATAATCTAAACCACTGGCTGAAAGTCTCTCAGCTTTTTGCAGCTCTACATTGAAGAAATATTTTAGATAAATGGCATAGAAAAATAGGAGGGTGAGAAAACTAATGAAGGAAATTTAGACTGTTATGGTGACAATTATTTTGCACTGGTTGGCTATGGTGGAAGCATAGATAACCTTTTTCTTTACTGTCACCACACCTATGAAACCCCAGACTCTAAGAAACTCACTGAATCAAGACTACCTGTACTTAGTGAGTCAACACTGCCCAGTAGCAAACAGTCTGATATGTTCTCTGTGGTTGAGATGAACTCATTTTAGACCAGACCGCACAATGCCACAGTAGTAAAACAACAGTCCTCTAAAACTAAATGCAGGTGAGGAATTCTGAACGATGAGACATAGTTGGTTTTAGAAAAACGTCTTGTATTGTTCAAGGATTTTATGTGCTGGTGGAATCTAATGTGTCAGACAAAATCCCACCAAACCAAAGACAACCTCCAGTTTTCAAGTCATTGCACACATACAGAGATCTCTCTTGACCGCAGGTCTGACAAAGCACAAATTTGTTTAGTCAAGTATCTCTTCTGAGAAAAAACAAAGGTACCAGAATCCTGAAAGTATCTGACCTTTGCAAGCTTAGCCTTGGAAGTTCCCTCACAAATCTGGGAAAAATACAATAAACAGATAGCTCAGAGACATTTATGACTGCATATAGCTGATCTGAAATCATTAATGTAAAAAAAAAGTCTTCCCTTCAGGAGAAGAAATGGCCAACTCTCACATGGAGGGCTGCTTTTTACATCCAAAACAAGAAGCTCTTCCCATTGAAAGTGTCACCATTTCACTGCTATCATTGAACGAAAGCACCTGATATTCCCAGAGGTGGAGCAGAATCCCATGGTATTGGCAACTGCCTTTGAGTTTTGAAGTAAAGACAGGGCAAAAGGCAGGTGACAATGTTTGGAGTAGGAACTGGATCTCAATCTACCCTTTCTGATAAAGGACAGGTCTGCTCTTTTAAGCTCCGTGCTGGACCAGACTCTAATATCCATACTGAACATTTTGCTCCATCAAATCTCTTCCTGGGATGGTTACATAGAATGACTATTACACCTCATGGAAGCAGCATCATTTAGTCAAGTTTTTTGAGAGGAGAAAAGCCTTGGAAACAACAGAGTTGCTTAGTTTTGACAAAACATTTGTTGCCAGAACACAGTCTGTTAAGAGGTGCTCACAGAATAACAGAGTTGCTGCCAAATATCCAAAACCAAAACTTTTTAGGGGGAACTTTTTTTTTTAAATAAACATATTTGAGTGAGATCTGGAGTTTAAGATTCTGGTAAATTTACAGAAAGGAAAAAGGCTGATTTAAATAAAATATTAACAAGTGTTGTAAGGAAATTATCTGTCCCAAATAGAGATGGTTATTTTTCCCCTCTTTTCTTGCTCATGAATGTTCAGCTTCATGTTTTCATTTACCTTGGTTAGGAAACACCAGATCTTGAGTTCTGTCATAGAATAAAAAGATATCTTTGGTCCAGGCCTCCTGCAGCAACATGTGTCTCTGTACAAGACTGCCTGCTTCAGATTTCTCCCTGCCCTTTGCGTGTTATTTGTCTGCTTCAATTATAAATACTCCAGGAGAGGCAACTTATTGCTATGTACATCTGTCAGGCACCTGCCACAATCTTTTCCTTGCCTCTGGATGTTCTTCCACAATGATAATTATTCAATGATACATGAGAATGAGATATCTCTGAAAGAAAAGTGTGGTCCTAGGAGACCATGTCACCTACACTCACTTCTGTTTGCCGGAACAAGTTTGTTCCTGAGTTTGTAGAGGAGATCGTAATTGTGGCTGCTCATCTGAATTTGGGATGAATGCAGGGACCCTATGAGAAGGCTTCAAAATGTTTCTGAATGATTGCATCCGATGAGACATTAGTGTAGAGGGTGCTAGGGAGAGAAGAACAGGACTGTGATGAGGAGGGAGGACTGCACAAGAAGGTACTCTTTCAGCCTTTTCCTCATTCCATTGTTACCTTCCCCCTTTGGCTGGTGGTGTAGCTGACTGAGAACTTCCCACTTTGTTTTTCTGAAGAAATGTCCCATTTTGTGAAATCTTTCCAGAGTTTGTACCAGAACGTCTGTGGGTACTCTGTATGAGAAAACGTCCCTCCCTGGACTCTTCCTGACATAGACTGCTTGTTGGGCACCCAGGCAGGCCATGACATGCATGGGAATAACATACCTGAGTGTTTATCCAGGCTGTACCCAACATGTCACTCAGATGTATTGATTTTAGAATTACTGAATAAACTGCTTGTGATCTGGAAAGTCCCCTCCCAGTCTTTGGGAAGAGTCCTGTGTTATGAGGCAAGCAGCTCCTGGCATGAGACCAAGTAGAAATTTTCTGGGTTCAGACTATTCTAACACCTCATTCTAATGACAATGCACTGGTCCTTCATGTGTCTCTGGAAGTGATCAGAGATCATAAAGGACATAATGCATCTCCTCCAAGGATGTGTGCAAGGTCCAGCCTCAACCAGAATAAATCTGCTGTGGAAGCCATGAGCCACTTCTGCTCCTGTTCAGTTGTTGCTCTGGAAGGGCTGTGACCCAAACTTGCTGCACTGGGGCTACTCTGTGAGCCAGGTCTGGAAAAAGAAAAGGGGAAGAAATCAGAACCTAAAGCAGTCCTAAGAGCAGTACTGAGCCAGGTGAAAGCCCAGTCTGTGCCATGCAAAAGAAAGCACAAGGACCTGGAAACTGAGTATCACACTTTTTCCATGAGCGGAATTAAAAGTTTATGCAGGGATATCATTACTCCCACTTATGGTTATAGTTGTTCAGTATATTATAAAAACTTGTGGAATAATCTAGGGTGGAAGAATTTCGCTCGTAGTGTAAACCAAAAAATAACTCATATTAAAAAAACGCAATGCCACAGAGATAAAACTCATACAAGGATAAAGCGGGCTGTTGATACATTTCTCTATAAACAGAGCAGCATCACTTAAAATTCAGGGATATTTTTGACATGTGATTTTATTCTTTCACTTAATCTCCTTCTACAGAATTTGGACAGAACTGTTCCAAAGTTTTAATCAACTTTTTAATTCATCTTCATCACCATGTACAAAATAAGCCACTGAAGAGAGAACGTACTGAACCACAGTGATGACAATTCTGCTTGGCTGAGCTGAAATGGACAACATGCGTGTCCCAGATGGCTTCAAAAAGAATTCATTCTGATTAAGGAGCAGTGGGAACATTTTCCAAGGACATTTGTGTGCCTTTTATATATTTATAAGGCAGATGCTTCTCCTTAAAAGCATCTGCCTCACAGACCTTTTTCTCCCTTATATTCAGATGTATAGGGATTAAACTTCTGTGAAATAGTGAGTTTTTTGCAGCTTCATGTACATGCTAAGCCCAGTTTTTCCACCTTCACAATGAATGATACCCTTGCTGAAGAGCTTGAAGAGGAGGGGGTTGGCTCCTCACCTTGCAGAGGATCTGAGAATGGGATGCCAGGAAAGAGTGAGATCTGGTGGGAAGGACTCTCCTGTATTCATACACAGTACCTAGAATCCATCCATGGACAGGAGAGGAACTGTTCAAAATTCCCCACTACTGTTGCATGATTGCTGTTTCTCATTTTATGAGATCCATTATCTTCTGTATTTGATCAGGCTGTGTTCTTGTCTGAAATTAATTAATCATCCACCTAGGCAGCTAACTAGCTACTGAAATGTGTGGCCCTTTAACACCACTGCAAAGTGTCTAGAGAAAGGTCTGCCATGCAGCCACAGCTACGCTGTTGAGATCAATACCATGAGACTGGAGCAGTTCCTCAGGGGCTGCTTGATACACTGGCCTTGAGGGAACCTCTAAGCTGTGACAGAAATCCAAGGCAGTCTTAGGAAAATACTTAAATCCTCTGGAGCACAGTGCATTTACAGTTGCTCAAAGCACATAAATGTTGCTGTCTCTGTTTTCCTTAGACACATCAATTTTTTATTGTCTGGGGATTTACACTGCAGTGTAATGCAATGTCTTGTGGGCCCCACAGGGTCAGGGTGCAGTACAGGACGTCAGAGGGAATCAGCTTGTAGCAATAATCCTGGGATAAGCAAGTTTGCAACTCCCCATTTTACAGCCCAAAGCAGCTTACACAGCTCTTACTTGTGATGGAAAAGTGATTTTTGGGTCCTCCTTTGGGTGTCAGAGCAGAGCTTGGGGCAGAAGATTCTAAGAGACAAAACTTCTCATCCCTGGAGATCCTATCTACAGCCATCCTCCCTGGGGTGGCCAAGGGACTGGCAAGCAATGGAGAGCATCACAGGAGTCAGCATCACAGCACACGTAACTTAACCTAAGGCATTAGGAACCAAATCACAAAGAGTGAACGGTCACAGAGTGGATCAGTTTGGAAGATGGCTTAGAGATTTCCTATTCTGCCCACCAAGGCACATTACCTCCCATTTGTGTGCTTCAGCTGAGCAGAGACAGCTCTCAGGGCCCATCATTTGCAGTGCAGAATGCAGCAGCCTTTCATCTGAAGAACATGGCAGGGCTTGCTCAGACTGCTGAGGACTCACTGGGAACCAAGACTCAGCGATGACAGCTTCCTGCGGACACTTGTCAGGCACAGGCACATTTCTGTGTATTTATGGACACTAGTGTGGGTCTCGTCTCAGGGAAGACCCAGAACTGCTGTGGCTGGGCCACTAAGTGCTTGGCAGAGTGCATTGGAGAGAGTGAAATAGGGTCTGTCAGTGCCCAGCTTCTCCCTGGCCACAGCAATTCAGCAAACGTTCCTGATTTGAACATCAGGCATGCTCACAGAGACTCTTGTACCCTTGGATTTCAAATAGACTGGGAGCATCGACTGCCTCAAAAGACGAAATTGCTGTAAATATAAGTCTTTCTGCTCTAAAAGTCACACAGAAAACCATGCAAACATCTGTATTTAATCTGCACATCAGTCTGACAGACTGATTAAAAAAACCCAAAACATAAAATGAATAACATTGCTTTGCCTGAAGAATATTCATGTGATCAAAGAGTGGTGTTTAAGTCAAGTGCAGGGATCAAATGGTACCAAATTCCAGAGTATAACTGGCAGATTGGGATGATCCAGTTTTACTTCAAGTCTTTTTCCAGTCCGACTACCCATCTAGCAAAAAAATATGTGCAGTTCCTCTCAGTGTTTTTTGCTCATGAGAGAGCAAATTAAGCCATTTGATCTGAACTCAGAGCTACTGGCTCATTCTCACTTCTGCAGAGACGTCCCATGTGAGTTTACATGTTCCAGTTGGGCTCTGCAGCTGCTGGAGACGGTCCCCCACCACGGTGCCATGTCATGCTTTGGAGAGTCTGTGTCTTGTTTGGGAGCAGCAGGACTGGTTATGCCCCATGGATGCTCGTGTGACACTCCCTGTGCCCTTTGGTGCCCTTTCCAGTTTCTCTGTGCTATAACACAGGTCAGAGGGGTGTTCCCTAGGACAAGGCACAGCTCCACAGGAGAGCAAACTCATGACTTCATCCTCAACAATACTGTTTCTTACATCAGAAAAAGAGACGTATTTATACTTCTGTGTCTCAAGGTGGCTTTGGGACTTTTTCTGAGGTGGTTGTTGGCTCAGAATGAACTGTTTCTGAAGGCTGATGGTAGCTTGTGATGGCTGTCTGTGGGATATGGCAAAACTCTTCCCAGAAAAATATTTCTTGCCTTGCCCAGCCTTTTATCCTTGCCTTACCACTAACTCTGACACACACATGAATTCCAGTTAGAGACAACCATTGACCTTTCAAATTAAGAGGAAGCACTACACCCGTGAAAACTGCTGCCTTAAAGATAGCAGTGTGTACAGTTTTTAGGACACCTTGCAGCTGCCTGTGGGGGCTTGGTAGATGCAGAAAGCCTGGGGGCACACTCAGCCTGCTGTGACAGCTGGAGGTTTCTTTAGTCCTCCTGTTCAAGGCAAACATGGTTTTTCTTTTCTTTTTTTATTTTGTAGAGTGGGGAGGAGGTGGGGGTGCCTCCTGTAATTTTTCTTGATAGCTGAGTGTTACACACTTGAAGTAAGAAAGTCTGTTTATTTTGCAGTTCCACTTCTTACAGACATGTCCCAGACTTACTCCCATTGCTTTACCATGTGCTGTTGTTTTCCTGGCCCCTTCTAAGTTAAGACAACCTCCAAGGAGCTGACCTCAACAAGTGACTGCAAGGACATCACTACTTTTCTCTGCTACTTTCAGTCTCACCTCTCTATAAAATACAACCTCTGATGTTCTCTCCATAAACTCCTTGGGGCAGGTACAAATTCCTGTTCTTTGCACAGCATTGGGCAACACAACAGCAGAGCCACTGGGTACAGCTGTCTGCAACACAACACAACGCAAATAATGGAGGTTTCACCACCTGGGCAAGAGGGCAGAGTTTTCCTCTGAGCATTCAGGATCTCAAAGCTGGTGTTGTAGTGCCCAGCAAGCAGCGCAAAGCTGTGGACAATGCGATTAATCTAATTCCCTCTGAGGACAAGACTGCTGCACGGATGATGGGAGCACGAGTTTGAACTTGCTGAGTCCAGGGTATTCCCTTCCCTTCCCTTCCCTTCCCTTCCCTTCCCTTCCCTTCCCT
>VZRL01007070.1:301195-333639 GCA_013397895.1 Origma solitaria
CTTCCCTTCCCTTCCCTTCCCTTCCCTTCCCAGACCTCCTTTATCTAGGTGGCAATGGCATATTTTTATGAATAGGAAAAGTCCCAGGGCAGCCCAGTCTCCAGCTCCCGCCTTCCCCAAGGCTCAGTGTATGGTGCAGAGAAGGAAGAGGTCACAAAGGGGAGGCTGCTGTGGGCTGCTAACACACAAAACGCTGCAAAATTCCACCTGCCCGGGGCTCACCGAAAGGAACTGCTTGAATCAGGAAGCTGGGCAATGCGTGGAAACAGACTTCCCTTCACTCCACACTTCTGAATAGAGTTGTCACAACTCTTTATTTTTAAACTCCTTCGTTTTCTCCCTGCTCTCTCTGAGGCATCTCTTCCTCTCCAGGAGAGAAATAGTAAGGCATACAGGAACTCCACAACCTTGGAGCCACCAGAACTGGCTGAATTCAGGAAAGTCAGTCATTTCTCCACTGCAGGATACAGAGAGTAAAGAACTGAGCCCCCAGGTGCTGCTCAGGACTCTTCCCACAGCAGAGCTGCTGTTCGCACCACATATGAGAGCTACTCATGCCAAATACAGGCAAGGCCCTGGTCATTAATAACTAGAGTGAGCTGTTTAATGCCAACTTCAAACGTTTGTCCTCCATCTGACCTGGAACGAAAGCAATATCTTTCCCAAGAGTCTGTAGGAGCAGGAATAAGGAAGGGTTTGGTCAGAGCTGCAGAAATCCACATTCAAATTCCTGTGCTACTGGCTCTCAGACAAAGTTTTTTTCTCTTAAATTACTCCTGACTGGAGAAATCAATGATTTCTACCTGGACTTCCCACTACCACCGTCAGCATCATAACTGACCACAAACAGTCAAAAGGAGAGGCTTCCTCTTCCTCCCTGTCACCACAACAGTCATGGCAGCTCATAGCTAGAAGGATGGGAGAATTTCCATCTGAAGTTATTTTACAGATGAGGAAAGACAAGAGGTTGAAAACTGAAAGCTGAACCTGAGCCTTCTTGGTTAGTTGTGCCAGATTGGATGTTCCTTCACAGAGAAGTGGGGACAGAATGCTTCCATCCCTGGGGGAAAACTCCTACCGCCCTTTCCCTCCAGACCTCAGCCCCTGCCCTCCAGAACATCCTGAGCAAACAACTGAGCTTTCCTGTGCAGTGAGTCACGGGATGGAGCACAATAGGGAATATGAAGCAATGGATCAGGAAATGTTCCATGTAAGATGGGGGAAGGAGGGAAGCAGGGCAAAAGTGAATGGAAGGTAGAAAGAAAAGGATCAAGAGAAACTCTGATTTAACTGGAGTTTGAATAGAAGAGCCTGCAAAGGAAAAATAACTGAAAGCAATGGAAATGCAGTAGGAAGTGTTGAGGTCCTGCAATGGAGTGACAGAGGACAGTGGGAGAGTATTTCTACAATGCTGTGAGGTCATTGTGCACAGAGGGTGGAGGCGCTCAGGGCACACACAGGGTGAGGCAGAACTGTGTGGATGAGCACTGGCCAGGGTAGCAGAGCAGGCAGCAGATGATGACGGATGTTGTCAAGGCAAGGTATCAGAACCCAGAGAAACAGAGCTGTATCCAGCAAAGAAACCAAAGAATGCCATGGGAAGATAGCTCTCCTTTGCCATATGTTACACAGTTACACCTGTTCTAAGGGGCAGCAAATATCACTAAAATCAAACAGCACTTTGGACAGGTAGCAGTTTATGTACATCCCATTTAGCCATTTTGAGCTGGCACAGATGACAACCCCAGAGGCTGCAAAACAGAGGATTAGAAAATCCCTGCTGGTTTCCAAAGCTGAGTCCCCCCCAGGACAAGACCCTCCAGATGTGCCTGCACATGAGATAGGGGCATTTCATGCAGTCAGGAAAAGCAATGACCCATGTAACACCGCTTTGTGCTGGCCAAGGGGGCACTGAGTTGGAGGGTGTGCTGTTCTGCTCAGCACTTCTGTCTCATCCTCTCAGTCCATGTCTGCCACATTGTGTGTGTCTGTGTGCTTCATCTGCCAAATGTGTATGGGTGCCAACAGCCAGACCTCCAGCCACAGCAAATCAGCACCGCTTTGCTGAAATCCATGGGCCTAGGGAGCTGTACCAGCTCACCCAGGATGAGCTCACCCTCACCTTGGAGGGCCAAGAGGAAGAGCTGTCCTTGTTCCATATCTATGTCCTGATTAGTGCACTCTGACCTGACCCCTGACGTAGTCTCTAAGTGCAGATGAAGTGCAAATAATAGTGTTGCTGGATTGGTTATCAGCAGCTCACTCAGCAATGCACAAAAGTCTTCTGGACTTTGCCCTCTTGCTTTAAACCAAATGTGTGTCAAGCACAGATCACCCTGGGATAGCTCCAGTGTTGCTGATACTGTGCTAATGTACAGTTCTGCAATACAGCCACAGTCGCTGCAGCCCCATCATCACAAAATAAACAACCCCACACAATTTCAGTCCCACCAGGGAATAAGTGGAAGAATAAACCCAAGGAAAATAACATCTTGTAGAAATTTAAAGCAAAAATAATTAAAGTCCAAAACAGCAAACTTTCCAAATTATCTCTTTCTCATTCACCTTTCTCGTAAAATACAAATACAAAACTACAATTTGTTGAATTTTGGCAAATGACTATACTTGTGGATTTGGACTTCTAAACCCAGAATTTCTGCATTTCTGCATTTTTTTTACCAAGGTGGGTCCATTGACACACAAGGAGATGCTGTCAGCTCACACCAGGATACCAGAAATAGTTGCCGCATCCTTCTGGATCACCCAAAGAGGTGCTCACTTTTGCATCCAGGCAGTGGCACAGCAGGAATCAGCAAGTATGTAAAACTAGGGCTGCAGCTGGTGAGTCTGGCAGTAAGAGGGGAACAACCTCAACTTACTCACAATTGCCATTTTTCCAGCACTGGGACTGTCCTCTAATTGCCCCTAGGGCGAGGGGCCACTCAACCTCCACAGGGAATTTGCAACCTTCTGTGCTAAGACCTGATTCCCTCACTTCTGTTTGGAGAGTGTGAGCTTTCCACAAGGCCAAAACAGAGAAAAAGGAGGGAAGAGTCCAAGCGGGACTGTGTTTAAGTGATAAATCTGGCTCCATATTACTCCAAGTTAAGGTATTTGGAGCTAGGACTTGCGGTGCAAGCCCATCTCTAATTCCCTTAAAAATACATGACACAATCTTATAAGTCTTTCATGCTAAACACCACTCTCAGGGCTTTCATTTAATGGCTTTTCTTTCCTGCTCACAGCTCCCTCTCATCTCTGCAGCTTATAACTGTGCAGTGCCAGAGCCATAAAGATCGTACTATAAAGGGGCCCCCCAGCCTTTATCTTGCATATCACGACATCGTGATTCAAATGTTACCACGCTGCAACACAAATGTAACATCAATGTACATCCCATAACAGGCCCTAATCCGTCCCAGATTTGGTTCAGTGCTCACTTGCTCAGATCTCCTCGGACCACACATCGTGTGCCACTGTTTGTGTTCAGCATAAATGAAGCATCAGTGTGGAAATCTCATCAGCACAGCAACAGTATGGTCAGATCAAGAGGAGCTCGCAGGAAGCCACTCTGTATCTTTCCAGAACACTTGCCTGTGCGAGTGTTTTATACTCGCGGTACCCACCTCAGAGGCCCTGGAACTCCCGCTTGCAAAGGCACCGGCTACACCAACACGCACGGCGCAGCAGGGGCTGTATTCCCAGCCACCGCCCAGGGATGCCTGGCCTTGCATGGAGTGGCCAGGTCGTGGGAAACCTCACAGGCTTGGCCTGAGCTGATCCGACTGCTGCTTCAGCCACCTGAGAGCCCAGAGCTGGAGCCATCCCTGGAGCGCAGCAGCAGGAGCGCCAGGGCCCAGCACCGCCTTCCCAGGAACACGGCAGGCACCCTCTGTTCATCTGCCACCTGAGCCCCTTCTCCAATTTTTTGCTAAACTGTCCTTTTGACAGGAGAGAGCTGTGAACCATTCCCAGGTGAGCTCTCCCTTGTCCTTACCTCCTTTGATGATTGTAGGGAAACCAATAACAGTCAGCACATCCCCTCCTGCATTTTCATGCATTGTTCATTTTATTGGGAGAAAAGCTCTTTCTGCACAAAATATTGCAAAGACAAGATGAACATCAGATCTATATTAATATTTAAATCAACGAATATTACAGAGCAAGGAAATAAAATTAAAAAACAAAACAACAATCCCTCCATCTTGATCACAGCTGCTGTGAAAACCTCTCAGCAGCACTGGAAAGCTTCCTCCCATCCAAGTATTGATCACTGGAAACATTCCCTGCTCATGACATTCAGTTTTGAAAGGGCAAATGCTTTGAAAATACAATAGACTGAACAATTTTTCTTTCTTTTCTTCATCCTCCTTTTGGACTAAATAGAGTTTGACAGATATTTTTTTTAATTAAACATCATGAAGCCCCCAGCATAAATATATGTTGCAATATGTGGTTATATATTTGTCCTGCCCTGCACGTTTAGTGCTCAGGGAATACACAGTATCACTAAGATAAATCCAGATCAACCACATTATTCTCCTGTGGCTTTGAGATGACCCTGGATGTGGTTTGCCCCATCTAACAAGAGAAGCAAACCATGTGTTTAAGCAAAAACATGCTGATTCAGGGAGGTTTATGTTATTGTTAGGAATGAAAACTGTGTTGTGGAAATACAACCTGGAGACCCTCATTCCGTCCTGGTAGTTTCTATCCTATGCACTTGCATAACTTCTTGTCTCAAAACATTGTAAGTGTGATTCCAAAGGCTCCGGGAACTTTGGGACAAACGCGGACTTGCTAAGGTTGGTTTTGCAAACATCATGCAAAGCTGGCTCTTTTTTCACACAAAACTGGATAAAACAAAGTTTATCTGATGTCAGATATTCTCGGAATAACTACATTTTATCCAAAGCTTAGTTATCCATACGGAAAGCTGATTGTGTTTAAACATGAGGTTCACCTGCAAACAATGCAGAGTGAGAACCCCAAAGTGAATGATCACACATGTTGGTAGATAACACTTTGGGCATGGGATGCAAGAGCAGTAGAACTCCATCTTTATGAACAAAAATCCACTAAACCTTTCAATGTATCAATCAGGAACCACTGCCTGGGACACTGCACAAGGAGAGCCGCCTGCTGCATGGGCAATACGAGCTGCAGAGAGTGTTCGTGGGCCACCAGCAGCATCTGGGGTGTCAATGAACATCAGCGTTTGGGCTTGCTGAATATTATGGCATGTAGGCAATTGCCTGTAGAGAAGGAAGAAAGCTAAATGTTCACGGCTAATTCCACCTGCTGGAATTACCTTTCACTTTCGTATCTTTCACATTTGTTACCTCTTTTGCAGCTTTAGGTCCTCTGGTTTATGATTCAGTTTCCTAGAGAAATGTAAATTCCTACCATCTTTGGAACAGAAATTTTGGGGTTTGGGGATTCATAAAGATGCCATATCTTGCTAATGAAGGTTAATCTGACCAGTCTGACTATCCAGGTGCAGAAATTTCAGCTCCCTTGCCCCCTCTCCTACACACATAGAAGAGCAGCAGATTTGGAGCCAGGCTGGACAGCTCAAGCGAGGGCCAAGGCCACCAGCTCCAGGGAAAGTGTAACCTCTGGTGTGATCCATGCCCACCTCTGCCATGCAATCAGAGCCTTTGACCAGGGCGTGCCTCAGTCCAAGGGATGGCAGTTTCTGGTCAAGAAACACTGAAGGTCTCTCCATTGCTGTTCTCCAAAGGGAGGTGCCTCTGTATTCTTTCTGATATGGCGTATTGATACACCCCAGTGTAGATGAGAAACATGTACAGGAAAATAGATATATTACATCCTTTGAGTATTTTAAAGTCTCCTGCCAGTTTTAGGTTCCACTGTCCTCCTTTTTCTCTAGCAGGAGGATTAATTTTTCTTCCTGCAAGCCTGTGAGGACCAGCACTCATTTTCCAAAACTATACCTCAGCCCCAGCTGGGCTTTAACATCTATCTAAATAATTGGGACACCAGTTTGCTAGCTCAAAAATAATTATTTTGTGCTGGTCAAAAATGAAAAGTTTCCATTTTCTGAGAAAATTAAAGGAAATAGACAAAGCTGTCTGTAGGCTATGGGCAAGGTGGATAGCCTACTGAATGTTAAAGAAACTTTAAAGGAAAGCATTGTTTCCAACCGAAAACTCAAATGTTTCTTTTCAAAAAAGATCACAGGGGATTTTCTCCTCTAAAAGCTAGATTCTTCTCTAAAAACTAATGCAGATTAATTGAATTCAAGTTCAGAAATAGCTCCAGACCCCACCTCCAGCACAACTGCCTCTGTGGTTATTTTCTTGCCATCTGAAAAGTTCTGCCACCTCCAGCTCTTGGTTATACAATCCCCACCCTGAGAATGCATTTGAGGGAGGTTGCATTATCAGGATGGAGATGAACCTGTGTTTTGCTGTAGGTCACTCCCCAGCTCTGTGATTTATTTCTTGTATCCACCCCCCAGCTCTCTTCAAGGACTCCCAAACTGATCCTGTTATTGTGGACTGCGCAACTCCTGGTCTCCTCCATGCCACCATTTTGGTTTGCCATCCCATTTGTCCATTGGGGTGAGGCTGCAGGTGCCAGACACAGGGCGAAGATATGGAGCAGGTATGGGCTCTGCAATCCTGTGAATGCTGAAGGTCTCTCTTGTGTTTCTCAAGCCCTCATGCCAGAGAAAAAGGCCATCTGTGGATTTTGGCACATACTGAGTTCAGGCCTCAATTCCTTTCTACATGGAGGTTTTTATCTAACCCAGAGCAATAAATAACTGTCAGATTAAGCATGGCCATGCAAATGTTACTGTATTCACATTGTAAAAGCTCCCTTTTATGTGGGTGCCCTCTGAAACAAGGCAACCCTTCCCAGCCCTCAGTTATGCTCAGCCCTGCTCTAATCACCCTGTTTCGGATGTGAGGCTTGCTGTGAAAGACAAATGACTGGAGCTATTAAACTCTGTCTTGTTGTGAGCGTGCCCAGAGGTAAAACTGCAATTACAGACAGGACAGCAGTTTGCTGGGGCTGAGGGCTGGGCAAGGATGGCTGGTCTCCGGTAGCACTGCACACCTGGCGCCTGCAGATCAGCCAAGACCACCTTCCAAATAGGTCTGCCAAGGCTGTGCAGGTGCACAAGCTGGGGCTCACCAGGGCTCATGCCATGCCAGGATGGAGGGGAGCCCTGGGACGAGACAGGAGGCCCCCACAACTGGAACACATCTTCATTCCTGGAGCTGAGTCACAGAGTAGCCGATGGGCAGAGGGTCCACAGCCCCTCTTGCTCCCTGCGGCACATCCGTCACTGCCCTGGGAGGACTTGGGCATGACCCATGGTGAGGCTGGAGAGCCAGGGTGGGTCAGTCAGGCAGGAGATACAGAAGAGCGTTTCAGTGGCATCTGAATGTTTTGTGAGGCAGCCACCACCCTGTAATGGCAGATTGCACCATGACTGCACCACTCTGCGCTCCCTGCAGCAGCAGAGTGAGTGCCTCAGCAGACATCCAGGGACTCTCAGGGGCACCCAGCAGCATGTCCAGGCCGGGTGTACAGGTCTGCCAAAGGTATTAGGATGCCCAGTCTCCATTTGATCTCTTCCAGTCGTTTCTGAAAAGGTTTGCCTTTCTGAAAAGGAGGCTTTCTGTATTGGCAAGGTGTTAGCAGGGACTCTTGAGCGAGAATAAATAAATGCTGCCAGAAATTGTAAATTAAAAGTGATAATTGGAAGAGATATATTGGAGCATATTTGCCACATACCCACTTGCTCACCTGCTCATTAACACAGTTCAACATCCCAGACTCAGGAGAAAAAAAAACCAGATAAAATGCTTTTTAATCCCCACTCCCAGCCCCCTGCCTGATATTTGGATTCTAATCATGATGAAGCCAGAATAAACCAAGGGCGGCCACCGCGGCAGGCAGCTGCCTCACTCCTGGGCACACTGAACCTCATGTTCTCCTCAAACCACATCCCACTGGGCACTGAGAGCACCCTAACCACACCTGAGCCCCCTGAGCTCCCACTGTCAGTGCTCAGCATCTGCCGGGGCTGTGTGCTGCACACAGGCTGCATTCATCTTGGGTTCACCACAGGGACTCATATATTTAATCTCAGGGAGTCCTTGGCCTCTGGCAGTCATGAGTGTCAAGGTTGCTGCTGCCACAGAGATGGATGCAGGTGAGCAATCTGCGTGATGGGGCTGAATAAATAAATTAATGGGAGTCTAGTATCCATAAAATAAAGGGAAATAAAATATCGGTTAGCTTTTGCAAAGGTCAGTTTTGCAAGAAGGCAGTCTCCAGAACGGCTGCACGGAACTTAGCACGCACTCAGTAAGGTTTGGAAAACAAATAAATTAAATTATTTCTGGCCCACTGTAAGCTGAATTGTTGCAAATCTGGATGTGGCAAATTTTTCCATGACATAGAGTTATTGCACTGTATTTCATAGGGTTGCATAGGCAGTGACCACCAGCAGATTTCATTTGTAAACTACCTGAAGGGAGAATCTAACAACTACATCTATTTATACACCAAATGAGAATTGCCTTTTGCCTGGCTTTTCTGCAGAAAATAATTTGATATTTAAAAAAAAGCAATACATCTCATTTCTTTAGAAAGGGGACTGTTTAAACACATAATGAAAGAGAAAATGCGAATGCTTAGGAAAACAGATGGGTAGATATCAGCAAAAGATAATAGCAGGGATTAAAGATGAAAACTATGAAAAATATTAATTAGATAATTTCCTCAACAAAAGACATCAAACTGTATCAATATGGGGAGTGTATGGTGGTCATGATTTGCATTGTGATACGATCACAGTGTCCCAGTAAGGGATTAGGGCTTCGCTGTGTCAGTGCTGCAAAAGCCTATCTTTGTGAGGCAGCTTCAGATCTCCTAATGAAAGGAGCTATGCAGTGATAAATGGCATTATGTGCTTGCAAGGTTATTGTTACCTCAAGGTCACTGTTGTCACTTCCCTTTCGCTATCATCATGAAAGCCAATGCTATTAAAACTCAATCACAGTAATAGCAAGGGAGCTTGTTAACACAAAAAAACATGTATTAGAGACCCTTTGCTGGGGTAAAGCCAGGATTAAGATTTTAACTTTACAAGACATTGTGTGTGACCACCACGGCAATGACACACCCATAGCTTCCCTTGAAAATTTTCACTGGGTGGGTGCACATTTCACACCTGCGGCAGAGTATTTCAGAGACATTTTCCCCCAGAGATGCCGTGCTGGCCATGCTGACCTCCATCTGCTCTCTCTCTCTAGCCAGCCAGCAGGTCACAGGGCCTTTGCGCTGTCCCCAGCCCTGTGAGCCACTCAGGGTGAGCACACCTTCGGGGCAGCTGTCCTGGCACTGTGTGTCCTTGGCACTTCCCCAGGTGCACAGGGATGCTCAATGGCTCAGCCATGGCCAGTCAGTCCAAGCGCTAAAGCCCGGGTGGATTCGACAGACACTCTTATTAGACGTCTCCCCATTGTGCTGCCAGCATGTTCCCCTGATTCTTCTTTTCTCTTCAGAAAATTTCCACCTCCTATTTTCATGGGTGACCCCACATTTGACTATTTCCTGAGACATACAGGTCAGATCCCCTTGCAGTCACACCAGACTCAGTTGCGTTTGAGCAAACGGGGAACAGAGGGAATCCTGCAGCTCAGGGCTGGAGGACGAGTTAGTTCTGTCTGGAATGAAAGCGTTGCGAGCTTTAAAAAAAATGTAACTAATTAGAATTTAAAATTAGTTGACAATTTGACAGATACTGACACATGGATCTCAAAGCAGGAAGTTATTTTCAGTCATTTGTGTGTTTGAATGCAGAGACTGCTTCTCCATGTAAAGTGCTAACTAGAAAATCTGATTAATTGAATGATGGTAATTGAGTCTGGAAAAAAATGAAGGCATTTATCAACAAATCTCAAGTATTTATTGTTGCACAAATACAAAGGCAATACAAAGACTGCTATATATTATTGATCAATATTCTAGCCATATGTTTTTTACTGAAATGGATGACAAAATACTTTTTGTCTTAACCTGCACAACAAGCAGTTGGGAGCAGTGAGACGTTTTTCTGGGATTAAGAAATCATAAAATTGCATAATATGAAGATCAGAGGCTGTGGGCCAAATTATCACTCATGAAAATATTATCTGCTGACTGAAATCAGGTGAGAATTTGGTCCACTAGAACCTGCTGGGCAGAGAAGAAACTGCTGCCCAGGGTTTGCTGTACAAGTCATTATTAAGAGCTTGCACACCTCTGATCTCAAATCCCTGTCATGTGGTAGTTCATTCTTGTGCAAAGGGAGACTGTGTTGGGGACCCTCACAGGTTTGGGGAAGTGGGGCTACCTCCTGGACTCCTCCATGGCACCAATTATTTTTGTGACTCTGCAATTTTGAAGGGAGAAGAGCTCCAAGTGCCTAGATGCTCCTTAGTGATCCAGCACAACCTTTCCAGAGCAAAAGATGCTTACAAGCTTGGAATGAACCAAAGCACACACAGGTAAGGGAAGGCGACCTTCCAAGGTCAGCCCCAAATCTAGTGACCCTTGGCTTCCCATCACAACTATCACACATGCAATAAAACAGAATCTAAAATCTCGTGTCTGGTCTCATTCCCGCTGCTCTGCTTCCAGTGATATCTGTTCAGAACATGAAAAGATTCTGTCACATTTTTTCAGAAAGGAAAGCAAACAGTAGTCTTCATTTTTCCGTATGTCAGAAAAAGCAAAAAGGTATTTTAATGGCCATTGATAGCTTAAAATCTTGAGGTAGCCATTAAAAAAGTGGATGCAGCGATAAGCAGAAGACATTATATGGACGATACATGCCACCTGCAACTTTCCTTCAGAGGTGCACTGTATCAACACCCAAGCATTACAGATTTCACAAAAAGAGAAGGTTGCGTGTATCGTATTGAATACACTGCAGCAAATGGCTATAGCAGGAAAGGGAAGACAGATCTGTAGCTCAGTGTTTGTGGCCAGACTTTGAATAATCTCTACACACAAGGTTTCATGACACCATTTCTTCTGCATACATGAGAGAGGGGAAGTGTTTTAAAAAAATGAAAATCAAATGTTGTGGAGACCACTACATTTAGGGAACACATAATATATATCAGAATGTTGCTATTTATTATTTAAAATCATTTGCATCATAATAGCAGAATTTATGAGTGATACATTCAGCTGTCAGTGTGCATAAACCTGTATTGATTAAAATGATATCTAAAATTCACTGTGGAGGTACAGTCTTACCCATGGGGATTAATAACCATTTGAGAGGCGTGGATGGCTCAAGGTGCAGTCAAGGACCATTAACCCCACTTCGTCATTAATACCCAGAAAATGTTCTGTACCAAGGTCATTATTGTTGTCACAAACTCCTAATGAAAAATTACATAGGTGTATGGATTTTTTTTGTTATAGCTGATACAGACTCACTTGGTGTGTACAAAGCATAACCCAAGCATTAAGACTGCTCAGGAGTCTCTCAGGTTTGCCTGAGCCATTCCTCACCATTTTGCTTTGCCTTTAATTAACTGCACTCTTCAGCCTCATTTCTTTAATTGTGTCACGCCCAAGTGAAATGATCGTTTCTTACCAGTAACTAACAACTAAAATAATTTCTTACAACTTTGAAGGTGAGATGCATTTTCAATATTCTTTTGAGGAAAAACTCTGTTGAGAATTCCTTAGTTTATTTCTTTTCATATACCCAGGTCTCAATTTAGAAGCTCTTCTGTTTGCTTCACATCACAGAGAGGTGCATAGCAGGAAGGATAGGGTAGTCACAGCCTGTTAGCAAAATACACACCTCTATAACAGGGAAGGCTAAATTTAAGAAATAGCGGATGTTTTTTTACAAGGCAGGATATAAGCAAACAAACAGAAAAATGGTTCAAAAACAACTGCAAATATTAAAGAGGATGTAACAGATTCCACAGCATTCTTGGCAGATTATCCCAGGAGAAAAGATGAAGTTTATATATACATAGTGTTGTGTGCATGTCTGTGTTAGTGGTTAAATTTAATGTGGAGGACATTCAGTGTATGCATAAGAATAATATTCTATGAAGGTGACCTTAGTAACTGCATAGCTGGAGCTTACTTCAGATTTTAGACAAATCAGCATTCAAACCTCTTTGTTAGAGAAGCAAAGAAATACTAACTGGTGCCAAAAAACCCCCACCACTTATTGCTGAACGAAATTTGGGGTTCTTCAAGATACTACATAATTTAGGTATTAGCCTCTAATTTAGGTTTGCACATCAGAGGATTTTACTCTTTTTTTAAAGATCAGGGTACAGCTCTAATATTTACATGAGATATTTCGTGTTTAGTTTACCACAAGAGAGGAACTGAATCCTTAGTTTGGGACTGTGTACACACATCAGTAGGATGCCCCAAGATGTCTGCAGTGGGAGAGAGGCAGGTATTTATCATAAATGTCTGCCTGTCCTGCTTGCCCAGCTGTTTACACTTGCATTATTGTGAGCAGCTGGAAAAGACTGCTGATCTCCAGAATCGAGTGCCTGACTTCCCTTGGTGCTTCACTGCTCAGAAAAGATATTATTAACAGTCCCTGTCAAATTACAAGGGAACACCAAGGGAGAAAAGAGAACTACTATTCAAGGGCCTTCTCTGGGATGCCATCAGTTCCTTCAATGAGTGAGATATGAGATACGGAATACACTTTCAACATTTCAATAACCACAGATTTGGGAGGTTCTTCAATTTGTTGCAGGATTAAAATTTGAATGGAGAACAAGAAAAGAAACAAGCAGAGTGCGCTTCATCACCTGACAGTCGCTAAGGTCAAAGCCGAGTGCCACCCTGAGCGGGGAAGGGGAGTCTCAACGTGCCCAGCAGCAGTGCTGGGGAAGAGGGCTGGGGACAGCCAGCCACCCACAAGCTAAGCATGAGCTGAGACGAGAGTGGTACCACAAGGATGGGTCTTGTGTCTATGACACAGGGTACCATTGTTGTCACCTGGCACAGCGGAGGCCACAGATGGAACGACACTTTGCAGAAGGTGGAGGCAAAGTGGAAGGAAGCCACGGGAACAGCAAGGTAGGAAGGTAAAAATTTGGCAAACACAGCCTATTGGGTATCAAAAGAATTGAGTCTGTTTTGTCCACATCACCATCTTCTGGTAGGCAGAAGGTTATTTACAGCAGACTGTGATCTGTTCCTCTCCAACTCCAGTGAGGCAACACAAGAAGAAACTGGCTCAGTTTGCAACCTAGGCTCAGACTTCAGAAAAAATTTTAATGAAAAATCTATACAAGGCTACTTGGACTTCTAAACTTCTGTCCTGGCATCTTTTCCAAACAATAGAGATCACCATTTCTCAAAACCAACTTTCTTTTGCACTGTACCCAGAGCAAGAAGGAGGCCTCCACAACCTCTCAGGGTCCTCTCAGTCCTGCTTCTCCACAGCTCCCTGACTCCATGACAACGAACCCAAAACTGCCTTTTCAAGAATGACAGATGCAGACTGGTGGCTGTATCAGCGTGAGTCTGCTAGACGCAAGCTATAAACAAAAGTAAGGCTGAGAATCAGCCACTATCATGTGCTGTCAAAAAACGCCCTAAGATTTAAAAGACCTGCCTGACTCATAAAGGAAAGATACTGTCCTTCCATCCAAGCTTGACCTCAGTCTGTAGAGCTACATGAAATACTGTAGATCAAGTGGTTGCAAATCCATCCCTTGTCAGCAGTAAAGGCATGCTACAAATCAGCCACATTCACTCAGCTTCTCTCTGTTGACACTGAGGTAAGAAATCGCAGTCTGGTTTACAGCTCATGGTCTGAAGCAGAGAGAGAGGAACAATTTCTTGAAGATAAGTTTCAGTACTAGTGTGATTCAACATGACTTTGTAGTTGCCAAAATGGTTTTGTTCACGATCTACATTTGTATGCCTACAAGTCTGGGCTTTTTCTTGAAAATACCCATTTTGTGCCACTCTCCTATTGCCTTAAATACTGTGTTTGATATGGTAGCTGAATTTCAGATTGGCTGATGATGGTGTAGTTGAAACTTACACAACTAGTATTGTAGTGAATAAATAAGTAATTAATCTACAATCGTTGCCAGTTTTATGTACACAAGTGTCACTTTCATGGAATTGTGACAAATATGCATGTTGTGTGGTCCAGCTATCATGTGTCTGCTTCATTTTAGTATACCATGTCTGAGAGTTTGGACTAACACACCTTGGTGTCTGCAGCCAATTGCCCTCCTCTCGTTAAATACTACAAGACTGCTTGGCATCTGAGAGGGCAGCCTTCTCAATGGGTTTTAGATGAAGGCTGCTTTAAAAAAAAAACTAAAAAAATCCAACCTTCCGAAAAGCAAAGAGAAATGTTGGTATCCAAGAAACTTAGAATGTGGATATGCAATTAATTTAACATGTATCTTAAGCATATGTCATGGGAATAACTAATCCATCATTTTTAATGCCCTGTCTGTTTTTCCCCATGACTGGAATTCAGTTACTTTCTCTGTACCTAAGATCTTGTGGCATTAAAAATCCTACATTCGGCCTCAAATGAGTGCAGTTGTCATTGTTAATTGTTTTAACATATATTTCCTTGGGAAAAAAAATATAGTACTGAGATGAGGCACTTGTCACCCAGCATATGCCAGGGACAGAAACTGAACCACAAACATCACAAGGGTTTGGGGTAGTGTCTGCGGTATCTGCTGAAGGAAGAGAAAGTGGACCTGGCGATCCTGGCACCATTATTTTTACCTGACCTTAGATATCTCCCTGTGCAGCAGTTTGCACTATTTACTGAGGGTCAGGTGGAACTGAGGTGAAAAGCAGAGATATTTAGGTGACAAAAATGTTTCAGATTTGAGCCCTGCCTGAAAGCAGCACAGCAAAGCCCTTCTGCAGCTGAGACTTAACAGTTCAGACAGGCAAAATAAATGCCTTGGTCATTCAGCATCAAAATAAATGCTGGTCAGCCTGCCAGGTAAGGGCCAGGTAAGGACAGAGTTATGAGATCCCATCCCATTTACTCAAATGCTTCTGTCACCATTTTTACCATGCTGCAGCTGGGAGCAACCTCCCGAGCCTGACGATGAGCCCCAAAGCTCCTGCCCTGCAGACCATGTGGTGGGGTGAGGCACCCCTGGCTGCAGGATCAGTCAAAGACCCAGAGGAGACATCAGGAGCATCCTGTCTGACTTCCAGCAGGAAATCTGGGCTGCATGAACTGAAAGGAAAAAAGATAAAAAAAACAGCTGGAGCCCCTAGTTGAAGGTAGTCCCTGAGCAGAGCTCCCCAGCTCCAGTCCTGGGAAAGCACAGGCATTGAACTCTCCCAAATGACTGTCTCACTTCAATTCACATACCAGGTTTTCATTCAGCAAAGTTCTCATACAGTTGGACCTTGAGTTATTTGGTTGGGTTATTTGCCTGAAAGGAATAATCTTGCATCTTCTAACAGTTGTAATTTCTCTGCTTCATTGATTAAAACACCTCTTTTCCGCTATTTTCTCTCCAGCCACACACCCCACCCCCACTAATTAAATAGCTCCAGCCCTCACAGCCCTGAGACTTCAATGGCTCAATAACATCCCGAGTCAATGTGTTGCAAAGCTGCTTTTTAATTCATTCTTCATGCAAATGATATACAATTAGACCTGGGTAATCTGCATTCCTTCTGCAAATGCTATTGTTAATAGGATTTAAGAAAAAAAACCCTTCAGCTTAACAAATCAATGGCACATACAGGCTATCAGATCAGTTACTCCTTAAACCTTTTGGATGGCCAGACATACGGGGCAAGCAAGGAATGATTATAACAAGGCCTTGCAAGGGTACTTTGCAGAGCTTGGGATGTCTGACTTCAGAAGCTTTCCACCCTATTTTTTCTCCCAGCACAGCTCGCCTGCTCAGGTCATGAAAGGAGAAGGAGGATCCCAGAGAAAAAGGTCAGACCTTTAGGACATTCGTTAGGGATTGCCAAGGGCTGGGGGGTCCCCAAAGCTTTCTTTCCAAATTGAGCTGGATTTTTCTACGAGGGCCCAGTCCCTAGGACAGGTTTTTACCTGTTAACAAAGAGGAGTGCTAAGACAGAGGGAAAAAAACATCCCCTGTTCAGGCATGCCAAGATATCATGGAGGGCTGCTGCTTTCTGTCTTGCTTGGAAAATTCTGGATGTGCTGATGGACATTTCCAAGTTTCACTTCCAGTTCAAGTATCTCAGTAAGTCTCTGAAAAGGGAAAATGTTTTTCTTATGGCCCTTGACCCAAGGCGAAAAACAGGTGTCCAGGATCTCCAGGCATAGTCTCTGCCTGCTTCGACAGGTGGTGGAGGATTGCATGGTCTTTCCTTGCAGTTAAGGTATGTGGGGAAGGGGTCTACCTGTTACCTGTGAGAAAAGATCGCCCCAGTGGTCTCACAGCCCTTCAGAAGCCTGAAAAGCAGCAGGGCTGCCAAGGTAGGAAGGGTCCTGGGACTGGAGTAAGTTCACTCTCACATAAATATTATTGCCTTTAATTTCAACATTGGAGTCCCTACTGTTTGTACAGTGTGACACATGGATAAAGCTGAGGAATTAAAATTCTCCATCCACGGGGCATGAGTGAAGAAAGGTACACAGACCTTCTCCATGACGAATCTCTCCTTTCATTCAGCTTTGGCCCCCCAGTCAATAAGGGCACCAACTGTGATGAGGGCCCCAGTCCATCTGGAACTATTCATTTGGGTCACCAGATGATATGGACTTTCAATCCCTGCCAAACTTGTCCTGATTTGCACAAGGGACCAGATGCAAAAAGGCTCTGTATCCCAAGACAAATCCTCTCTTGTCACATCCACACCGGATACACTCACAGGCATCTCACGCTGGGATATTGCAACCTTCTGCAGCCAGAAAATATTATCCTTCATTATGCGTATACCTTCCAGTACAAACAGAACAGCGACTGATGTGCCTTGACAGCTCTCCTCTCTTTCCTTCTCCCCTGATGAGTTGCTGAGCAATGAGAAGCAGGCTCTCGGGGAAAAGTTTGCATGAAAAGTGATAACATGAGACTGTGTCAGCATTCCTGGAAAGCATTCGGGCAGCGTCAGTCAACAGAACTGCCTGCAGGCTTAAAAAAAGCACGGAGCTCTTCTCAGACCTCACAGCCTGGCAACTGCATCTCAATCGCACAGAGAATCTGTGCCCTCGCAGGAATCAGCTCTTTTCCCAGCCAGGAGATATGCAGGAGAGCAGGAGTAGCAGGGTGTCATTTTTCATTAATTGAGTGGAAAAATGCTTTGCATAATTTTTTTAAAGTTTTCTGCCAGCCTTTAGAACAGAGGAGAACCTCATCCCACTTGCACCAGAGGCAGGCCCCTTACACCCACCCCTACCCAGAGCCCACAGGGTTGCTCATCTTAGTCCTCTCAGCCTGGAAAATGCATAGACTAAAGGACAAAAGGACAGGCAGAAGACATATATTGGTGGGTTTTGTAGCAGTTCCAGTGAGAAAACAATAGTAATGCTCCATCTTTCAGACCTGGTATAATCTTTTTAACCAGACCACATTACTTCTCAGTAGACATCAAGGCTTCCTCCCTACACCCTGCCATTCCTTTGTCCAATCTCTCTCTTCCTTTCACTGTCCATATTCACAATAAATGCAAGGTACATCCCCATGGAGTGGCTGCAGTGTCCTGGCAGCTGTTTTAAAGTGAGCTGTGGAGGATCTACGATGCCCTCAGGCACAGCATCTGGCATTACAGCATCCACTAGTGCAACTCATCCAGGCCTTCTGCCATTGTGTAACAAAGAAGAAATCATACCAAAATTATGACGAACAGAATCTGTGAGCCCAACAGTGTCCTGTTTGTACACGGCCCTGCGCTCTCCTTTGGAGTCAGAGGAGTGCTAATGACAGCTGTACTGAAGCAAATCGTTATAATAACTCATCCTCTCCTGATCACAGAGGACCTGCTCTAATTACAAATACTAAGTGCAAACCCCAAGCAATTCCTCTAAAACCAATTGAATAACTCTGATTTTCCCTGCTGAAAATGGCTGCAGGTTTTGGCCCCAAAGCCCTTTTTTGCTCTTCCTATTGCAGCCACAAGGCAGATCCTCGAGAGCTTTGAACATTGAAACAAAATAATGATGTCTGAAGACATACTAAAAGGGCCAAACTCTCTGAGCAGCACTAAAGCAGAGCTCCATGAGCAGTGTCTATTCAACCCAGAGGAACCCAGGTTATGCAGGTGCTCATATTCCCTTGGGACACCCTAAGATAGACCAGCATTTTTCAAGCTGACACTCCTCTCTCCCACTGCTCCAGGTCAGGAGGACTTCTCTTTCCTTTATTAAAACTACTTCTGCAGGGATGTCCTTTTTGCTCTGTGTTTGTACAGCAGCAATTGAGAGGGACCTCACCTCATCACATTCACCATAGCCAGGGAGAAGTGTGGTCTAGCTGGATAATGAAACATCTCTATCATCTCCAGATGGGAAGAAAAGAAAAGAAAAGAAAAGAAAAGAAAAGAAAAGAAAAGAAAAGAAAAGAAAAGAAAAGAAAAGAAAAGAAAAGAAAAGAAAAGAAAAGAAAAGAAAAGAAAAGAAAAGAAAAGAAAAGAAAAGAAAAGAAAAGAAAAGAAAAGAAAAATCCCTTCAAAGATCTCTTTACACGTTACTGGCTTTGTTACAGGCTCTCCTATCTAGTCTTTGTTACCTTTTGAGTTTATTAATAGTACATCTATGCACTTTCACCCCCTGATTGTTAGAGATGATGCTTCTTTCTCTCTTGATGGATAATGTCAGATAAGCATTTCAATTATAATCATTCAAGTGAGTCACATCAGCAAAGCAGATGAGAAAAATATGTGTACAATAATCAATGTGGTCAACTGCTGATCAAAAACTGTTCAGGGACTCATTTGAAATAAGGGACTTCTATTTCATGAACTGTTCTAATTATCCCAGTTTTCAAACTGGGCCTCAGTATCCCATAAAAATAAGTTTTCTTCTAGTTTTGGCTATTTATGCAATAAATATATTGGAGGTCCTTTTCCTCCTTTGCATCTTCCTGCACTCATCTTCTCTGGCTTGTGTCCATTTTTATTTCTTCATTTTTTTCCTTATGATCATATTACTTCCAAACACCTCCATTTTCTTGTAGTTAAGGCAACTACTCATGTAAACAGCAGCTCCAAGTGTGGGTGTTGCATCAAAAGTCTGACAACAGATGCAGGCTATTCTAGCCAGTTCTATCTGTGTTTTCAGCGGGAACAGCCCTCATTATTGTCATCATACAAGATTCTGAATAAATACTGAAAAAAACCCCAGAAACTAACTTACCTTATGGACATTATGCTTTTTACCTCTGGTTTTATGCAGGATTCTTCAGAATGAAAAATTAAAAAAACAACCAAACAAGTAAAAAGGTTTGCCACCTGGGAAAGACTAGCATTTGTTTTATCTGTCCCAATTTACCTACCCTTCTTTTTGCATTATTTTTCTGAGGCTGGGCTGCCTGATGTGGCAAAGGTGACATTTATGGCATCACAGGGTGGTTCGGTGATCCACTGTGATGTCCTTGGTCCTGCTGCAGGCTTTGGGCAATCTTTTCAGTTCCATGCTCTGCTCTTTATTCATCCATGACCTGCAGCCCTCATGTTCACAAAAGTTACTGATCTCCATGGGATTCTTTTCTTCTGCTGGAAGATCTGGCACCAGCTGTGACAAAATAGGTTACAAACTAAAGGATGGGAGGCCTAGAAATAGATCAATAGAGGAAACCAATCTTGCAGGCAAAAGTGGCCTGAAATCACTCTTGCATGGGAATGCCTCCCCCAGCCCATCTCCTGCAATGTGTCCTCCATGCATGTCATCAGCTCTGTCACTTTCCTGCAGGGAATTACTAATGGGTTGGGATCTGTTCTTCTCCCCCCTCTGCCCTTTCAAACCGGTCATGGCCATCCTCATAAATCTGCCAGGATGCTGACAGCCAGACTGCAGCTCACAGGGGCTCAGGGGACTTTGAGTGATATTCCTTCTGTTTCAGCTCTTTCCAAGACAGCCACTGATTTAGGAGGATGTTTCCTTTTACATGTCCAAATAAAATAATAATAATAACAAAAAATAAAAAGCAACACGGGGAGGAAAAATGGAAGAGGAAAGATAGTGGCACCATGGTCTACTGTATTGAAGTGACTGCAAGTGCAGGATGTGTCCCTGGAGAAATAGCCTTTCCAGGCAACGAAAGGAGCAAACAAAGAACAGAAAAAAATGGACTGGGGAACTTGAATATTTGCCTGTGCATTTGATAGAGTGCCACACATGCTTTATCTCTACCCAATGTCTTGTTAGTGAAAAGCCATTTATTTATTTTAGAACATGTTGATAATGAATGCTCCTAGCAGATAACACAGTCTCAAACCAAAACAAGGTTTTCTGTTAACTCTAATACCCTTGATTTTATTTCAGCTAAGACTATCTGTAGTATTCTTTTACTTTCTTTAGCAGTGAGCTGCTGCCAACCCTAATCACTCTGACTCACACCAAACATTATTTCTGTTATCTGGCTGATTCTAAACGACCCTGTCTTCGGGATTGAAAGGCATCTTGATGTTATCTGAGGGACCACGGAAGGCCTACACACATAAGGGCAGGCTGAGCAAAAGCCCTGCGTGCCACTAAGGGTTCACTCATCACATGAAAGCAGCCTGAAAATCAGTATATAGATCTCTGGTTCTGAAGTGAGTATAGGAGATCATTGCTGCGTCACCCCTAGTAAATGCTGTGATGGATGAACCTCCAAAGGCTGGGAGGTTACATGTGGGTGAATTCTCACATGCTGGCCCCTATCCAAGTGTCTCCTGAGGGTGCAGAACTGGAATAATAACCTTGCAGAAATAGACACTCTAACAGTACATGGGTGCTTTAGAGATTGCCCACAATTTAACAACAGGAGTTGCAGTAAGAAGGTAAATTGAAATTGATTATTTCTAGGCATAAAAATATTTGGTAACATTGGAAATATATGGAAAGAGTCATATTTAAAATATTAATATGAGTTATTATAACTTCTTTAGAAAGGCTTGAATACACAAAAAGAAAATGGGAAAAGAAGCATCCTGTATTTGACAAAATGTAATTTGACATGCTAATAAGCCAATAGTCTTAAATTAAAAGAGATAAAGCACAAGTGGAGCTATTTGGTGCCTCTTGATAAATCTTCAGCTTGAACAGGTGATAGGAAACCAGTTTTGTAAGTGCTTATCTGTAACATGTGAACATATGGGACAATTTGAATGCATCAGAGCAAAGTTCTCAGGACAGCGATTCTAAAACAGCCTTTGCATTTTTAAGGGGAAATTTTCTGACTCAAATGGTAACTAGTTTAACACTGGGGGATTTGTTTCTGGAGCTCCTCTTGATAGATAGAAGAGAACTGGGAACTGGAGAGGTTGTTTAGACAAAAGGAACAGTGATTTAGTTGCCCTTGTTTTATGCAAACAACATGAAGTACAAAAAAAAAAAAATATTGATACTTGATACTTTAAAGGGAAGATTTCTCAGCATTGACAGTGGTTATGAACCCAGCTCACTGGGAGAAAGAATTGAAACAGAAAATTGTTAAAAATAATCAGGAACCGCTTGAGAATATTGGCTCCAGAAAGTGCAGTAAACATAAATGTCTCTACTGCTTAAAAAACCCCAATGTTTCAGAAGGGAAGTGAAAGCAGATAGACTTGTATGTAAACTAGAGACATATAAATTAAAGGCTAGAAACGGCAGAAAATTATTAAGGATGCAGAGTAAGTCTATCACAGTTGAGGGTATGGGGAAGAAACTAAGACAACATTTAAAACATATTTAAAAGCTGGGACCCTCAAACCAGAGAAGAAATAACTCCATGAAAGACTTGAACAGTGAGCTCTGTAACCAACTGAATGCCTGTTCCCATTGCAGGACTGGGAAAGGGCCATAAAGGAGGCTTTAAGACATCTAAGAGTATTAGGGTGAAAGTGCTACATATTTGTCTTTGTTTCCACTTCTGATGTCCTCATTTCAGAGAGACAAATAAACTGATAAACAAAAATCCTGAGTAGTAAGAAATTTGGGAAACACGTTTTAATGTGGAGGATTAAAGAATTATTTAACCATTTGAACTAGTCATTTAGGCAGAAGGGAGACGACAATTGATTTCAGTTTTATCAGCAGTTACAGCTACCTGCAATAGGAAAAGCCAGAGTGACAATCATGACCACTTCAACGTAATCTTTGATCCAGTGGCTTCAATATGAACCTGTGGTGCAACTGCAAAGAGTGCTAGCTGAGGTGGATTTTCTTCACTGTTTTTTGATCAAACCTGGACATTTTTTCCAAGGTCTGAGAGAAAGGTCACTACAGTCAGCAAGGCACTGGACTGCATTTCTGAAGAAACAGATGGAAATTTACATATGGAAGTGAATCACAACCACCACGTTTCTTCAGTTTTAATGCGGTAGTGTGAGAGCCAACTGCTTTTCCAAATGGACTGCAAGGTCTTTTAGGCAGGTTCCATCTTTGACTACATGCAGAAAATACTTCAGGGAGGTCCTGCACTTCACTGAGCTCTCTCAAGGCTACTGGAATGTAAGCAGAAGCAACACATCAAACAGTTCTTCCATTCATGCACTCAGACCACTGCAGAGGTGGGGAAAGTTGCCTCTGAAGTTCCAGCAGTCACTGCACAGGTTTAGGAGGAGGATTTCTGAGGAAGCAAATGTCTTGCACAGCACAAAAACAGACAGGTAACAATTCCCACTGCTTCAGGAGGTTCCTTGCTAAGTGTCCATGCATGTAATGCCCTTTTCCCCATGGATATATACACACGTGCACACAGTGAACATTTTCACCAAGTCCTGCTAAGAGACAGAAACGCAGGCAAAATCTGTCATGTTTTTCAGCATGAGGTCTGCTCTGTAATGATTTTGCTCAACCTGCACCACAGTAGGACAGACTGCCGTTTAGAGCAGAGGGATGCTGGGCTGGGGACGGCTGCTGGGGCCAGACAGCCCCATGGTTAAAGTTCAGCATGAGTATGGCATAGAAAGGATGGGGCTGAGGGCAGGACAGCTGCAGCACAATCCCAAGCACAAGCTGCTTATTAGGGTGAGCGTAAAGCACTCCAGAAGGGCAAGACTCAGTGCTCTTCCTTTTGATCCTATTATCATATGACAACATGATTAAAGACAGGGTAAAGGCAAGGCCCTCATGGAAGAAGCACAGGGGTGTCAAACCACTAATGGAAACTGTCACGGAGGAGACGGAAAGTTTAAAGAAAACATGGCTCTCTCTCCCCCCAGGGCAGGGAGCGAGGGGGATCCCAGTGCCAGCAGAGGCTGCACACAAAGGCAGAGCAATAAAAACAAGAACATAGGACAGAACTTAGAAAAGTAAATGTGGTGTCAGCTCCTCCTTTGTCATCTCTGTGTCCTGGGAAACCAGATGACAGCAAAGATTGGCTGCGTGGCCCTTCTGGACACATCCCTTGCACACAGGCCTTATTTCCCTGGGTGCTAAACTCCTAAGTTTCCTTTTTAAGCCTTCAAGCCCACACCTCAGCATAAGCTCCTCTGTTTCCCTGCATAGAATGGCCATGCACAGGAATGACTGATACAAGTAGGACACTGTGCACCAGAATCCAATACCAAGACAGTGAAGAGGTCAGTCCAGACCCCTAATAAATGTGTTTCTCCCCACACCAACTGGTTTGGAGACACCCATTGTGTGGCAGGTGATTCCCTCTGATGCAGGGCTCCGAGTGCAATGTCTCTCACCAGCTGGCATGGGGCTGCACTGGTAGGGCACTGCAGGATGCAGGTCTTCAGGCTGGAATCACGGTACTGTTACAAAGTGAGACCACAACAGGCAAGCCCCAAATTTCTTCCTCCCTCTCTACATTAGTCCTGTGATGGAGACACCCACCTCCCACACTCCCTCTCCCCTCCTATATGCCTGTGAACACCCCTGATCACTAAAGCTGTATCTCATCCCCTCCAGTGGCAAGCACAGGGCCATGCAACACCAAATTTCATCCAGGCCAGGTGTGCTGAGCACAGGGTGCTGGTCCCAGGCCCGTGCTGAGCATGAGGAAGATGGACTGCAGGTCATTGCTCAGCACATATGGGCTGCCAGCTCTGCAGCAGGATGGGACGAGAGGCAATGGTAGGTCAGTGCTGAGATAAGGCACTTGAAATCCCAAAACCAGTAGCCTTAGAGTGTTAGGAGAAGTATTAGAGGGGAAACATTACCATAAAAATGTGTAAATTAATTACTCTAGTAATGGGCAGTGCCCATCCTTCTCTGCGAAATTTCTCTGTAATGCCTCTCTCCTTTCCCATCTCGCATTTCCTCTGCTTCCTTTCTCTGGTTCCCCAACACATCATTTTCTTCCCTTCCTTTCCTTTCGTGTTCAAATCCCTTCCCTCTATCTCCTCACCCTCTTTCCCCTTTCTGTCCCACCTCCAGTTTCATCCTTTGTCTAAAACACTAGATAGATTTTGTAACATTCTGATGTTGCCAGTTGGTAGCCCTTAAGTGACAAAGACTAGGATAAATTATTCTTCCTGGCTATGTCTTCAGGCAACTGAAGTATAGGAAGTCACTGGGAGTTATAGGGAAAAAAACACTACACTGTAGGGTAATTTCATCCATGTTTCTGCTTCCTAAAATCTCAAGAGTACCAGATCTCTGCAACACAGCTTCCAGGACTATATCCAAGGACTCAATTCTTACCTTGCCTCTCCAGCCACAATGAGTTGAACACACCAGAGTTCAGGAGGGTTTTGGCACTTACAGTGCCCTCCTCTTGGGAGCATGATGTGCACCCCTGTGACAAATACAGCACCACTATAATCTGGTGTTCCTTCCCATGAATGGAACAACCAATGAGTGATGTTTGTCGTAACAATCTTGAACAACCAGTGGGAGTATCAGCAGAAACATGGGGGGGTAAAAACAATACTGGAAAGCTCTCAAAAACTGAAATTTTAATTTAAGACATTAAATCAGTATTTATTTTAACAAGTTTAATAGAATTGTCCCCCATTAGCTCCCAAGAGTTCTCTATCAGCTGAGCCCTCTGGAGATGCCCCGAACATCTGGATACTGATTTCTCATTTATTTCCCACTGGAGTCTTAAAAACTCAGTTTTGTTGAATATGAAGGCAGGACTTTCTCCCTTCAGTCTTCAGGAATATTCATTTCAATTTTTCTTCTTCTGTCTGCTGCACCTTCTGAAAGGTGGGTGGTTGCTGATGTTAGCAGTGTCTCAGATACATGGAAAAGGGGAGGGAGGAAGGGAGGGAGGGAGGGAAGGAGGGAGGNGAGGAAGGGAGGAAGGGAGGAAGGGAGGAAGGAAGGAAGGGAGGAACGACACACATGGGGAAAGGAAGAATGGAAAAAGGGAGGGATGGATAGAGATATGGAGGTAAGGATGGATGAGGAAGCGTGGTTTCTGTAATTAAACTATATTTCAATTGTTCTTTCATTCATCTGCATCCCATTGCTCAGGATGTGTCTTCTAACTTTTATCTCTTTGGATGGAAAACCTGCTATAGCTACAGAAAAAGCAGCCTGCACCCACTGCCTTTCATTTTCCAGAACCTTCAGGTGTGCAGCTCTAGTGGAACCTTGATGGAGATTTTGTTCAGGCTTACTTCTGATGGCATTGAAGGAAGAACAGATTTTCTATGTAGCAACCAACTTTGAGTAAAGCTGTCAGATCTGCCTGTCAGATTCATACAAGAGTTCCTTGAATCCATTTGCCAAATAGATATAAATAGTACTAAAGAGGCATATTTCATTTTGAAAAGACTTTATAGTAACAGAAGTATGGTGCTAGAAAAACAGGTATTTCAGGAAAATCTGGTTCCCAAGTCACACGCTGTGTCCCCAGATATAATCAACAATATGTCTCAGGTTGACCATCCTGTAAGCAGTAAAGCTTAAAGTTGAAAATGTACAGATCTCTTTTTTTTTTGGTGTTACTTCCTTTGACAAGATGCTGCAAACAGGAGATTTTAGCTTCTAACACACCATGTAGCTCTGGCATAGGAATCTGGCATCATGACAAAACATAACAAATGTTACTGCCTCACTAATACCTTTTTTGCAGTGGTATTTTTATGATTTTCTAAATACTTCTTCAGTGGGAGCTTGGCATCTGGGACACCTCTAATGTGGTATAACATAACCACTGATAGCTGGTGAAAGCCTCCATTGAAGGAGTAACACTCTGGGTTGCTCCAGCATGTTCCTCAGCAATCTGGGGAAGGCTGCGGCTGACTTGATGACAAAACGGCGGGAGCAGTGGCTGATTGCATAAAGCCTGGGGAGCGAATTTGGCTTAGCTTGGCAATCTGCTTGCAGCTCCTTGGGCACAGAGCACTGTGCGCTCGGAGGGAAGAATCAGTTTGGGGGCATTAGGGTAACCCTTCACATGCTGCTTGCAGGATTAGAGGAGAGATGTGATGACAGCTAGAGCTGGGACAGATATTTTTAGCAAGCTATATAGTCAACATGTTTCACTTCTAGCCTTACTCACAAATTGTTTGTGAGGATTTTTTGGCTTGTATGATTGTGCCTGTTACCAAAGTCATTCAGTCACTGCTCCGAGCGCATTCTGGTCAATACGTGACTGGAAACTATAGTCTGAGCATGTACAGGCTGTTTGTTTTTCGCAACTGCTGGGGAGGCTGGTTACCACAGCCACATTATATTGTTCCCAGGCTAGATGACTTTAGCAACTGTCCAGTGGGGTGCACATGGGTTAAAAATAGGAGGTAAGAATAAGCAGTGAGGTTAAGAGGAATTAGCCCTGAATGCAGACCGGGATGCAGACCGTGAAAAACTAAGCAATTGTCTTAGAGCCTGATTTGAAATTAACCTTCCATCTTCACATTCTGCAGGGGGTTTCTGCTTGTGCAGTCTCAGCTGTAAACTGCTCTGCCTCATCTTGCATGTCCCCGCTGACTGCCTCCATATGTCCTCACCAAGCATTCTGTGTCACAGCTTGGCAAGGGAGTCCCAAGATACAAACGGGTTCCTGTCCCCTCTGAGGATGTGTGAAGACCCAAAGCCCAGCAAAAAGATCACTCACTGCTTCAAGGGAGCAGGGACCCACTGCTGCTCTAAACTATTGCTCCTCATGCCTACAGTTAGCAAGCTTTTCCTAACCTACATCTCTCTTAATGCACAATAAATCAATATCTCTCCTCTATTAACCTTACATATCTGAAGGCTCCTATTATGATCTCCCTTCAGACCTGGCTTTTCCAAACCTATTCCATTTCCTTCAGCCTGTCCTCACAGACTGTATTTGCTTGCCCTTATCATTCCTGCTGCTCTCATAAAGACTTCTTCTACTTTGGTTATGTATTTTTTCCAGTGCACAGCTTTATTTCCTTTCTCATTTTCTTCTTCAAAAACCAGTTCCCTCCTCCCATGACCCAGATCACAACAGCCACAGCACAAGGTGCTAGTGGAAAGAGAGCCTACAACCTGCTACAATAAATCTGCCCTGAATGAACTGTATGTACAAAATTGCATTTATTTATTTTATTTTCCAAGATTTGTTATGCTCCTGAGCAGCTTCTTATTTATTCCTGTGTGTGATAAATATAACCCAAAATAGTTTTTAATACATAGATATAAAACACTGAAAGTCAATTAGCAGAGCTACACACCTAAAGTCTGGCTTTTAAACAGACACTTTTTCCTTTTTAATAAGCATGCATGTTTTTGCATCTCTGATTATTGTGGACAACTGGCATTGAATGCATAGATCTAATGTATAAACAACCTTAGTACAAAACCCCAATTATTTTATACTGTGTTTGGCCCCTGCAAAAAAAAAAAAGCTTGATACAAAAATCTTAAAATACCAATTACTGCAAAATTCTACCTACAAAAAAAAAGGCAGAAACTGGCTCTTGCTCATTCATTTTGTTTTCATTCTTCCCTCTGCCCTCCTCTTGAACTTTACATGGCTTTTTTTTTCCTTCCACTTTTGTCAGCGATGGGAAATTTCTAATCCAACATACAGGATTCGTCCCTATTTGAAAATGAAAAGGAAACACATTTGCACTGAGATACACTGAGGGGCATTTGTTAAAGCCAAGGCAGAGTGGCAAAGTTCATCTCCCAGCAGCAAGACTTGTGGCGAGAGGTAACTGCATTTGTCCCTTTTCTCCCAACGGCTCATTACAACTGAGCAGGTCAGACCTGTCAAACATCGCCACATTCGACGGTGCTAGGAAAGAAAAAAGAAAGAAAAAACACCCTGTACTTGGATGCAAGGGCTGTGCATCCCTTGTGCTTTGTCTGGCGCAACCCTTTCACAGAAGCACAGACATTGTGAAACGGGGTCAGGAAGGTAGCAAGCCAGCTGCCTGACATCCTTTCGACCGACTCCTATGACCGAGGAAAGAGCAGTGGCTTCAAGAAACTTGCAAAAACAAGATGAGCGCCTCTCCAGGGAAAATCCAAGCACAAGCCTGAATTTGGTCTTGCTGCAGGTCAGGGTTTAGGGCACTTGTTTGTCTTAGTGTCACCTTGTGGTTTCAGTGGGCCTGCTGCTGTTTTCATGCAGGATGCGAGAGAGTACCCCAAGCCCTCTCCCCTCATTCGGAGCCAGCACGCCCGACCCTCAGCTGATATTCATGAGCCCAGTGCCACTGATCCCGCGGCACAGCACGGCGCGGCACATGGCCTCCCCCCAGCTGGCTGTCTGGGCCAAACTTTGCCTGGAGCCCAGCAGCTTTCAGCCCAGGGTAACTCCACCAGAGTTGGGAGCTTTATGCTGGTCTAACAAAGAAAGGAGACAGGCTAGCCAGGCCTTAATGAGCTGATGCTGATCATGTAACTGTCTTATTGAATTTGCATTTCATTAGGAGACTTCATTTGAACCACAGCTGTGAATATTTGAGGGCCTGATTGTGTCTATGGATACTAATTTGTTCAAAGAAGACAAGGAGGATGCGGAGCTGCAACCCTGACCCTTTTCGTATTGATTAGACAAGATAGATCCTCCTTAAAAGTAATGTCAGAGCTGTACCCAAAATGTGCTCAGGCCCGTATACCCTGGTTGCTGTTGAGCTGCCTAAATGTCTCTTCCTGAAACTCACCCCTCCAGGGGATGGAGAGAAAAGTTAGACCCCAGCACCTTACTTGAGCTTTTGCATGATAAAATGTCATGTTCAGTACTGATGCATAGTGAATCGCATGGGATGGGAATATACCATCAAGGGAAAACATCCCACCACCAGAAGGGAATGCCATCATTCAAATACTGACTTCTTCTTTGAGGCTTCACGATTATCCCTGTAGCCATGTAAACCAGATTACCATACCATAATGTTCTGTAGGAATGCCACATCACTTAATGATGGAAAGACTGCAGGCAGCAGGAATGAAACAGTTAAAAAGCTAAAACTTGTGATAAGCAGATGGCAATGATTTCTGCTTACTGGTAAAACCTGTTTATATTAAAAATATCTTAATGTTTCCATCGGAACCTACCAATTAAGAGATTAAACTGTGTTTCATTCACATACAAGTGACTGTGAGCTCACACACACACCGGGCACTCCCAGCTCCAAATTCCACCTAGAGGCTGGCTGAAAATACACCCTCTAGTCATCTTTTTCGTGTCTGTTTATTGAGTGGGTTTTGGGTTATTTTATGAGCTGTCAGGAGTAAGACATTTTCACCTTTTTATCAGAAGAAACAGGAAGCTGCTGGTAAATACAGCTATTTTTCAGAGAATTATCAGACTGGGGAGTAGATGTTTATTGATGAAGCTACTTGAAGCCCAGCCAGGCCTGAAAGGTGGATGGTATGTCGCCAAGATTTTATTCTCACGATAGCCTAAGCGAGATGATTTGTCTGGGAATTGCCCTAAGTAAACATGCTAATAGGATGGAAAAAGTTAGCCCCTTTGCCTTCTTAGCCAACCAGCCATTTCCCCTCTGCTGAGGGGAGTGACTGTTGGCACTAAAGGGCTTCCTGCATGTAACTGGTCACTCCTTTGCTGCAGTCCCAGAAGCCTTTTTCTATTAACAGGGAAGCCAAATTTCCTTCACGGACGCTGCCTTACTCCAAGCATTGCCTCTGTCACTCAGGGGCTGTAAGTGGCTCTGGACGATTCCCCAGAGGACTCCAATGTTTGTAAACTAATAAAGGATCTGATGCTGCCAGTCTGAAAGCCTGACATAGCTGCTGCTGATATAGGAGGGTTTTCTGTCCCTTCTCCTTTTTCATGCCTTGACATCCAGAAAGATTCAGGAAATGACCTGGTACCCACACTCTTTACACTGCCATTTGTGACATCACAAGCTGTGATTTTAAGCAGGCCTTGTACGAAGAAATGATGCTCCTCGCATTGTCATCAAGCACAGGGTAACTCAGGTGAGTGCATTGTCATCAAGCACAGGGTAACTTTGCTACCTGGCAAAGGAAAAGCATCGCCTTCAACTAGCCCAGCTAACCAAGTGTCACAGCTCTAAACATATCTGGACATTCTCAGTCTGAAATCTCTTGCGTAATGCACTTTTCTAGGATATTTCCAGTCCTATTTGGTTCTGCAGAAATCAGTGATGGTGCAAAGACAGCATTTGATTAGCTTCTCAGTGCTTCCATCTCTCTCTGCTTCCTTAGCTGAAATCAGAAAACGCAGAGACCCATTTAAACAAGAAAAAACAAAACAAAACAAAAGCCCCCCAAAGAAAAGGGAAAAACCTCACCCCCCAAAAAAAAACCAAAAAAACCCCCCACCAAACAACAAAAAAAACCAACCCTACAAACAAACAAAAAACCAAAACCAAACAAACAAAGAAACCCCCACAACCCAAACAAAAATAAACCTGTTCCAGCGGTGCTAGAAAGTTCAGTTCAGGCCTGATCAGAGACTTGGAAGAAGCTTGGGAATAGCTTTTGTTTTGTTTGAACCAATCCCAAAATCCACTATTGAGTGTTGCTTTCAGGTGTCTGCACATGCTCTGAGATGGAGGGACAGGGAGGGAGAGAAGAGGTGTCTCAGTGTGTTTTCCACCCATCCTACTGCTTCTCACAGGGGATTTTCAGCTTTCTCAGTTTGCTGTTTGCAGGAAGGGGCAGGGGAAGTCTCCCAGGAAACCTCGGCAGATCTCCCCTGAGACTCCCCAGGACAACCAGGCCTCTTCAGAGGCAACGCCCGTGCCGTTCTCCACTGGGATCTGCAGGGGAGGCTAAAGCAGCACGACTGGCCACAGAGGTGCACTGGCCTACAGAATTCCCAGATCCCCCATCACAGCCCAACCAACCAAATAAATAAATAAATGATGGCACACACCCGCCCCCTTCCCCTTCCTCCCCCAGGTCAGAAAGATGTCACCTCTGCTCAGGCCTGCTGCCACCAGAGGCTTGCAGAGCAGACTGCTCTTGTGTCCCCCTCTGCGCCAGTGCCACCTCCGGTGGCCCCGCTGTCACATCGACTCTGTGCCTCTCTCTTTGCACTCCATTCCTACCCCTGCCAGCACCCGCTCCCGGGGCCTCCCCTGTGCCAGGCTCACCCGCGGCATTTTTGGAGGAGCATCTGCACTTCTGGACGAGCAGAGGTGCTGCCTCAGCCCCCCGAGAGCATCAGAGGAGAGGAGGGATGGCCGGGCCGGAGGACACCATTGCCAGCCCCACACGGCCCCTGGCTCGCCCTGCTCAGCTCCTCTCCACCCCTGCACTCCATGAAACCCCCTGGGCTCCCCAGGGCCTCCCTGCAGCCCCTGAGAGCGATAGCAGCAGTTCCCGAGGAGATTTTTAACCCCCTCCGCCACGTTTACTGTCACTTTTTCAGCTCTGCGCAAACATGTTTTTCTTCAGCATGGTGAGAGGGTTTTTTGGGGTGTTTCTGTTTTTATTTTCCTCCCCTCCTGCCCCTTTGGAGGCAATAAGGTGCACAAACAAGCTGAGCCATAGGTGCTGAGAGCAGAATTCGAGCAGGCCTTAAATAATAAAATAAAACTTTAAAAAAAGAAGAAGAGGAATGAAAACCCACCCCGTGGTACCAGGGGCCCCGTTGGTTAAAGGCTACGGCGCAGTCATTCTGAAGTGAGGGTTTAATGAAGTAGCCTGTGAGAGAATGGAGGGGATGGTCCCCGCTGCACAGATGGCTCTTTGTCACCGCTGACACCTGCCATCTGCTTGTTTGTCTAAATGAAGTCGGAGGGGCATCGCGAGCCTCCAATCTGCTGCACCGCCTCCACCAGCTCGGGGTGACCCCCTGACCCGCGTGTCAGACGGGTCCGGAGAGTTTGTTCTTTCCGCTCAGTGGGCCCGGCCCGGCCTGTTCCCCACCGGCAGCCCCACAGCTGCCCCCGGCCGCGCGCTGCCGCTCGCCCCCCACGCCTGCCCCACC
>VZRL01007070.1:334368-364460 GCA_013397895.1 Origma solitaria
TTTTTTTTTTTTTCCACTCTAAGCCCACAGAAACACTATACTTTGGATATGACTCCAGGTCATTTGTGTCACCTCAAAATACTCAGGGTGAGTGCCTAAAAGGAACCTCTTTCCCAGCACAACCACCAAGCCCATCTCTAGGACGCCTCAGAAGGGACTGAAGCTTGCTGTTCATAGCACCACATAATTGCGCTTGATGTTATCAGTGATGTCAGTGTACATGGAAGGTGTATAATGGATATTAATTATGACTGTTATCACTTATGACTTGTGTAGTGCAGCCAGGTATGCCTGAATACTTGCAAACACAGCGGCTTTTACACGTGGCAACTCATGAAATGGAAAATGGTCACTCTGCACAGCTCTAATGAGGGCAAGGGTGATTTAAGCTAGCAGAAAGAATCATAATTACTGTAGGTTCAAAGTGATCTTGAAGGAGAGGAAGTTAAAACAGGGTTGGGATTGATCTACTTTCATGCTTTACTCGGCCCATTGTTTTTAATGCCTCATTTTGAACCATAAACAAACGGCTTCAGGTGATTTGCACAGTTTTCTGCAGATAATTCCTGAATTTGTTCTGGGCAATGGTGGAAAGCATGTACTGTGCAAAAATAAATAGCAGGGGAAACTGTGACAACAGCCCCCACCCTCTTTAGTCTGTCCAGAAAAAAAGTCCAAATTAAATCCTGGATTCAAAGCCATATCAGAGCACAGACGAGAGGAAGGGGCTCCAAGGTTTGCAGAGAACCACATTCTTACAGAGAAGCTGGTGCCACCACCCAGCCCCAGCAGGGCAGCTTGGATGATGAAGGCCTTCCCTCCTGGGGAAGGCTCTGGGCTCCTCTCCTGGATCACAGAGGGGACCACCAACCTTCTCACTCCTCCAGGTCTCTACCAGCAGGGCTGCCTTGGCCTCCAGCTCCCACGGTCCCTTCTCCACTGCAGCCCCTTGGCCACCAGCACCTGTAAGGGGCGCAGCAGGAGTAGAATGAAGGCAAAACCCAGGGCCTCTTGGAGAGACACTGGAAGACCTATAGGCTATGTCGTCAGCCTGGGAAGCCTCTTTTTCTGCCTCTCCTTCATGACAGTGCAGTTTCTGAGCCCACACCACAGGGCCACTACTATTACTATACTGGCAGAAAGAGAGGAGATCAGAGACAGCCACATCCCCACGTACCCCTCCAGGAAACAATTCACTGCCTCAGACCTCTCCTTTTTCAATAACATTGGATGGTAATTGGGATGATATAGAGGAAAAATAAAGCAAGATTAAAAAAACCCTTTAAAACACCCAGTATTTTCCAAAATCTAACAGAGAGACAAAGGGTGAAATCCTAGTTTTGCTGATTTCTGTGTGCTTTGCTTGTAAGTCCAGCATGGAAAGGCTTTTACCCCCCTGCATCATGATTAAAGGGATATTTTTTTTACCTGGGGTGCTTTTGGTTAATTGGTGTGTGTAAAAATGTCTCATTTTGGAAGCCATTCCTGACCCAGGTGTTAAGTGTCTAAGATCTGCCCAGCTGCCTCATGATGGGTATTTTTCTTCCTTCAAACTCCCTGACCCTCAGCCAACACCATGCTCAGTAGCAGAGCCAACACATCATGTTTGTCTTGGCAAAATGAGGAAGTTTGCATAAAAACGAGGGTCAATGGAAAACAAAAAGAACCAACAGAAGCCCCTTCCTTTCTTTATTTTTGTCTGAAAGATAAAATTCGCATGTTTTGATTCTTCCTGCCAGCCCACCAACTCCAGAAAGCACCTAAACATCCCCACAACAGGGTGGTGAGATGCTTCAGGAACATAGTTTTCAGAAGTTATGACAATAACAAGCTTTCTGTACCCAATAATTTGAACATTATTCTATTTTGATGAGGTGAATTACAGTCAATTCCCATTAACTCCCCGCTACCAGAAGCTAAGTTTCTCATCATCCTGCAGAGGCTTGGTTTTCTTCAGATTTTTTAATCTAAAATATGATTTTTCATAGAGGAACATACAAAATTATAAATCCCCTAAACTACCCCTGTGGCAACAGAGTATGTTTTCTTCATTTAAAGGTGGAAAGTATGACAGTATGCAAAGACATTTATTTGTACTGGGAAGACATCTCTTCCGAGACCTGTCCAACCCCCTTTTTTAAACCAGCTGATGTCTAGAGAAAGTAACTGAAAGTGCTATTTTATTTTGCCACATCACTGTTAGGTCAAAGGCATCTCAGCCTCCAGCAGGTCTGATCATGGCACACAACCCTTAACGGCACATGAGGGGATCAAGGTTGCATCACAGCCTTGCCTCCTCAGCTTGGGTGCCCACTCACGATGCACACCTAGGTAGGTCCACCCGGTGAGAGTGCAGTGGCAGATGATGACAGTTTTTGCTGGTGGTCGTGATCAACAATGAACCTCAAGCTGTGGAGCCACAAGAGCATGGCAGACCTGTCCTGCCAGCCAAACCCCGCACAAAATGCCTGGCTGATCTGAGCTGGCACCCCTGAGTAAGTGTTGACTGGGAGGGAAGACAACCAGGTCCAAGCTCGAGCTCTAGAATGCTGATGTTGAGCCTGGCCACTCGAAAATCTGGAGGTAGCTGCCCACAAAACCCCAGATTTGATTATTTCTTTTTTTACATTTTTACAGTTTTTGCAGTTTTACATTTACATTTTTACAAATGGGACTTCTGAAAATATTTTTATTTTCCTCCCTGACTGAGGCTGGCAGAGCTGGATGTGGATTTGTATTTGTGGAGAGTTGATCACTCTGTGTTTCCGTGTGTAAAAAAACAAAACACAAATATTTCAATAGGGTGAGGAGACTATTCTGCATACATTTTTAAATCAATGCAAATGCCGAATCAATTAAGCAAGCTTGCACACTGCTGTGGACATCACCTCAATATCTAGCCCTGCAAGCAGCCATACTGCTGTACCCTTTTGCTCATGTGAAGCAACACTGTCTCTGGCAAGACAGAGAACTCCCCTCTGGCAAATTTCTTTGTGTGACAGAGGCCAAAGATTTTATGTGTTTTCTGAAAGCAGCTATGGCAAACAGTCAATTCAGCTAAACAGTCTTGGCCACAGTACATCTGTGCTTAGTTTTGGCTTAGCAGAGCAGAATAACACATGTACTTCTCTCTCTGTCCCACTCCTAACCTAAGATGGTGAGAAAAATAGCTGAATTACAGAAGTACCTTCTGTACAGAAGTAGCCTGTGACAGTGCAAAATCTGCACGACTGGGTATTCCAGCCAAAATGAACTCACAGACCCACATGATTTCCTCGTGAGATGACTTTGTGGGGAGGTTTCTCTTGGCATAGTTCTTGTTGCTGTTATTTTGTTGGCTCTTCAGATCAATACATTTACAGATCTCACTTCAGACATTTTTATAATCAAAAATATGAGAATAAACAGAAGTGAGGAAATTTCCTGCAGGTCTGTGCCATATTTATAATCAGAGTTTTCTCCCCTGACCCTTCCTGTTGTGCTTATGGAATAGGTACCAGCACCCAGTGAAACAGCAGTGCCACACAGCCACTGTCACTGCCACTGCTGCAGGCAGCAGTAATGGGGACATTTCTTCAGGTATCTCAATGCCTTGAGACCTGAGATTGTGTTTTCAAATGGGATTTAAACGTCATCAGCATCGCTTTTTGTAGGCATATATCGCTTGCTCCATAATGCACCATGATCAAACACTGCATGCCTCTATTAGCTTGGGCTTAAACCAGGTTAGGCAGCCCAAGCCCCTAAGCCAGGCAGTCAATGAAATGCCACTGAGATGTGCCCAGCAGACCCTGTACATCTCTGTGAGGTGGTGACTCTTGCAAAGGAAAGGAGAACAGCATTCCCCAAGGCAGCACGGCCAGGCAGGGCTTCAAAGCATGGCAGAAACATTGCTACAGGGCATTCCACCCCAGCTGCTCAGCCTTGTCACACAGGTCCCAGCACTGTGGAGCCAGCCCTGGTGTCTGCAGCACTGCAAAGCCATGGCAAAGGCTCCAAATTCTCAGAGAGTCCATAAAATGCACACAGCGTCTTTCAATACTTGTTACCTCCTTTGATGTCAGTTACACCAAATTTGCCATCCCTGACTGTACAGACCATAGTAAAGGAACTTTGATTAGCTTGCACTGTGTTCTTCACTTAATTCAAATTATTAATGCACACCTCCATCACTTCCTCTCCTGTTAATAAGCTTATGTTAATAACATTTGGCCTCGTAGCAAAAAGATTAATTTTTCATGAAAACATTTTAGTTTTAGCAAACTTCTAAATTTTGATGGAACCTTCTCTTTCAATAGACTATTTTAGTCTTGGTTTCCAGTTAATATTTTCCAGCATTTGTTTTTACTCTTGGTTTAACAGACTTTTCTCTCCTGCACTTACATGGATTGGTTTGTTTTTGCCACTCCAGACAGCTTTTTAGAATTAGATATTTCTGACACTAAAATGGTTTTCGTTTCCAAGAATGAAAAGGATTCAGAAACAAGTTTAAGCAGAAAATTTAATGTTATCACCAAGAGGAAGGAAGTCACCTTCCAAGTTACAAAGGCTCAATCAATTCTAACCACCATTTACTGGACCAACAGGGGCTGAGAGATGATCATATTTGACCTCAGAATTTACACCTGCACCCTGGATTTGAAAGAGTTTGCTTCATTTGCCTACACTGACATAAACTTTCAGCATGACTGTGGGTGAAGTCCTTAAAGCATTTAAGGTATTTGGCTTTACAAAACAAAGACCCAAACAGCATTGTGTATCCAAATTTCCAAAAGCCAGCAATACAGTGAAAATCTTTGAAACCAAAGGGATAATTAGACCAAGCAAATTGCAAGTTGCCCACACACACAGCAGTGCTTGGCAACCCCAGCCAGGTGCTGTGATGAGCCACATGCACATACCAACGTGATGGGAGAGAGCTGGGTCATCTTCAGCCCAGAGGCACCTGATGCCATAGGCCAGCTCTGAAGTACCAAAAGCAGCTGCTTCTTGACTGTCAACCTCCTCAAGCTCCTGAGCATCTGCAAATTTACATCCCGGCAAATGTTAGCAAATAATCAAGGTTTACTGTTAATTTTTTAATCTAACAGGGTGGAGCTGGATGGACTTTCTTTTTCCTGTCTTTAGTCATACTTTTTAAAGCAGTTTTTACTGCCATATTTCTGCTTCTCAGCTAATCTTAGAGCCAGTGACAAAATTTCACTGAATTATTAATATTTCAAGCACATTTGCATGGTTTGCACAGAGCTTAGTGACAGGATAAATCACATTCTGTATTGTTCTAACTTTCTTAAAATATCTCTTTGTAGTTTAAAAAAAAAAACTATTTCAAGAGATTCATTCCTGGACTATGCTTGCATCACCAAAAGTCAGTGCTCCTGCCCAGTCTCCCAGTGCAAAATGTGGCCAGAGCCCATAATAAACCAGTGGCTCCCCAGGGGGTGCAGGCACTGCGCACCCACAGTGATCCTACAGCTCCCCGTGGCCCTGGGCACACCATGGAGTAAGGCAGTCCCAGAGAGAGGGTTCCCAGGGGATGTGCCTGCTGCCCTTCCTGCACACTCTTCCCCCAGCAGGGCTGGGCTCCGTGGCATTGCCCTTCAGCAGTGCTCGAGGCTCGGTCTGCAACCGTGGGTCCTGCAACCACTTCTGCAGTGGCGACAGCCAACAGACCCTCAGCTGGGGCCACCTTGAAAGGTCCCTGGCAATCCCAGTGCCCACCATGCAGCTCCAGGACCCTCCTACCTTCCCATTTCCCATGAGCCATCCAGCCAGCATCCCTCTCCCACGCGAGGCCGGTGTCCCTCTCCTGGGCCATTAATTGGCTCAGATGAGCATCATGAGCGTCATGCGGCCAGGCACACACATGTGTCCCATAACCTAAACCATCTGCAAGCATTTTAATTAACCCATCCCCAGCTCCTCTGTGCTGCCATTGAAAAGAACCCGCCCTGGCCCCAGCCGAGCCTCCCCCATGCAGCCCTGCAGCTCCCCTCCCCACCCAGGAATTTGCAACCACAACTGTACAGCGTGGGCCCCCCCGGCCCTCCGCGGCCGCGCGGGAGCAGCCCTCAGCAGTCAGCGAGGAGAAGATGAAAAGGGTTCCCTCCACATGTTGCTGCTGATGTGGACCTACAGGGTAGGCTCCATGCACAATAGATAACAGGAGGCTCCTTCTCACAGCTGTTCAGCTGTAGGGTCTTCCACGTCACATCATACATGCAGGCGTCAGACACCTCATATATGAAAAATGACTGGAGAAAAAAGTCTCCTTCTGTGAAGCCACACGGACACACACCAACATAGAATTCAGCCTACTGCTGCTGGAAATTGCTGGAAAAATGCAGCCATGTCAGCCCCCATGTCTTCCTTACTCTCCAGAGATTTGACTTTCTGACTGTTTCTATATAGCAATGAAGTGAACTTTTCAGTGGAAGTACTCAAATTCAATGGAGTTGCTCGGGAGGCTGAAGAGAGATCCAAAGTCACCAAGACCTAACCAAGATCAGGCTCTAGATGAAAGGATTTGGGCACAGTAAATGTAACAAGGCTCACAAGCAATATTGTCTGCAAAGCAGGAAACTTGCCCTGGCGTGCTAGGTTTGCAGCTGGTCTAAATGAGCACAGCTCATTAGGGAAGAATTTGGTGTGGCCTGTCCAGAGGCAGGACAACCTCACTGGAGTCTGTTCCTCTGGAAGTCACCATGATCATGGTATTTATAAATTTAACAGAGGTGGTAGCACAAGGTAACCCCAGAAAGCAAAAACTCACAAGTTTGCTTGGGGGTGCTAACTTTCACCAACTACTGCAAACTAGCCTTAATCATATGAAACTCATGCCATCATCAGCATTGTGCTTTCTCCAGTTGTCTGAAGGGTAATTCTTGGAAACTTTTGTATTGCACCTTCCACTGGGTTCTCTCAAAATAGCTTTATGTAGAAGATGAGCAGTTTCACCATTTTATAGGCAGATAAATTGCACAGAGCAGTGGAAACACCCTTGCTTAGGATGGAATGCTGACAGAGCTGTACTGTTGTGTACAGTTCACCAGAGTCCCAGCCCAAAACTTGAAAAAAAATTGTCTTAGATCTACTTGTTCACAAGTAGGGTTTTCCTGCAGGTTTCACATGATGGAAATCTCTCTCACTAGCACCAGAGATCACTGATACACACAAAGCAAGACCGGAAATTTCCTAATAAATGAAGCTGGGATATCAGTTTGTCTGGATTTCATTTGACGTCCAGCCCTCTTACTTGTTCCTACAGTATCCATAAGACTGTGGTGCATCAGGGCTTCAGATACTTAACAAGTGCCAAACATGGGTCTATGCTGCAAAGTTCAGTGAACTCCTGTGCTATTTCATCTCTCCCTGCTTGCAGTGAAGCAGATCAGACCATAAGGGTCAGACTCCCTACTCCATTTACCATCCCCCAAACTGTAAATAAGGGCAGCATTGGGGCCAAGAAAGTGCTCCTGCTGAGTTCAACAGCAGATCCATTCTTTCATTCATTCACTGAAAGCCTCTTATAACAGAAATATTTATATTTTCCACTGTAGGGAGAGCAAACAGCTCACCTGTGCGCAAGTGTGGAAGACTGACCCCCACAAAAAATGTGGCTTTGATCCCTGAACAGAAGCTTAGACTGCTGAGGGCAGGCTAGATAGAACAGTTCATTACTCAGTGTGTTCAGTCTCCTCTGAATCATTCTACAGCTCATCCTGCAGTCCAGTTGGTCCTTTGAATCCAAAGGTTTCTCTTAAGAGATGTTTCAACATCTCTCCCCAAAATCAGTGACAGCAGCACACTGGTCTCATGCTGAATATGGTATAAACATTGCCCTCAAGGAATCAAGCCCTTAGGTTCCTGTCTGATAAACACAGGATACATTTTTAAGAACAACATTCACAGTTATCCAGCAGCTGAGTCTTGTGAGCATCTCATTTCTCTCCAGTGAGATTTCCAGAGTGACTCAGAAGCTTTGAGTGGAGCTGGAGGGTTTTTGGAAAACAAACTCATTTTTGTGCTGCCACCTCGCTCACTTTGGCTTTCTGGGCTGTGCATGCAGAAACTGTGCTGTGCTGTCAAAAATGCTTCTGATTCATAACCTCTGACAAAAGCACGAGTAGAGCAACGTCATGAATTGCATAGCTCATTGGCCACTGGGGAGGGTTCATTGGCCTGCTAATCTGAACTGTCTGATCCTAAACTTCCACTTCCCATTGCATTCAAATGCACTCCTGAGTTATTTGACTCCAGCATAGATTCAGGGATGTTTTTCTGGTCTTATAGTCTTGTACTGACTAGGCTAACCCACAAGATAATTATTAAGGCAAAGAACTTCGCAGGATCCTAACAAGGATTAAACATTTATATGATTCATTAAAATATTCCCAGTGCCACTGGCTGGGACAAAAATTTATAAGGATTGTGTTAAAATTATAACACCAAGCATCAGACCAGAAATCTTCATGAAAAGAATCCCTGCAAAATGCTGCTTGAGGATGCCAGAAGTGCACTGACTGAAGTGCCTGTTTCATCGGAAACCTAGCCTGAAATCCCACTGACTGGCACATCCTTGCAGTCAGGCCCATACAGAAACAGCTGGCTCTTGGTGCAAGATTAGGAACACACAAATAACCCACTACAGTATAAGCACAACTTCAACTAATTGTGCAACAAGCCTGCACCAGATGAAGATGCAATGCTTAAAGCAAGAAACTTTGTTGCTGCTGCTGCTTTGTTGCTGCTGCTCAGTAGTAAATTGATCAAAACTGAAGAGGAAGAAAAGGAGGACAGGGCAGAGAAGATTTGTGAAAAGTAAAGGAAGAAAAAAGAGGGGGAAAAAAAAAAGGAAGAGGTAGATATTGTGTCTTTTTATATGGCTAACATCGATGTAGATTTCTCCATCATCTTAAAGACTACAAATCCACATCTTTTTCCTGCTGGTAGAGTGCACACACCAGGCTGCAGCAGGTTCAAGGGAAAAGGTGTTCTTAATCGCCTGCTGACTCTGCTTGCTTGCTCTGAATACCTCTTCAGGGCTAGGTTGTAAATATTCATCTCTGGGTACATATCATCACTTATGAAACTGGAAGTCTTTCTTGTTTGTCCCACTGCTGGGGAGCATTTCCATGCACTATGCAGAGTGGGACTGCTCCATGTGGGAAAGTCACCTCCAGCTATTCACTATCAGATGGAGTGTCTTTGGAAGACAAACAAAAAGTACAATTATTTACCCAGCCCTACTCTTTGGTGTCGCCAGCATGCAGGAAGGGGCAGGGATACTGAGAAATCTCCATAAACATCTCAGCTTGCAGGAGCATGCCTGCTATTTCATCCTCTGCTAAGTAATTGTGTATTTTCTCCCACAGCCATGTGAATTGTGCTGGTGAGGAGAGTGTTGAGTACAGGATCCCACTTCATCCTAGCATGTGAGGTGCATCATGCTCATGATGGGACCCAGGAAGAGTAATCTGTGCTGGGACTACAGTCTGTCAGGTGCCAAGATGGACTGGAGAAAGCATGTGGGTGTAATGTCTCACATCATCACTTGCAAGGCAGAAGTAGGATTGGTTGGACCCTGAAGACCATTCTTTTGCTCAGGACATGTCCTTGTATACCAACATCAGTATTTTTGCCCAGAGAAGGATAGCATGCACAAAATCTGAAACTGAACATTCAGTAGAAAAGAGCATTAAGCCAGATGGGCAGGTTTGCCCAAAACCAAATGCTCTTTGGTTTTGTTGCAAGGGAAAGATCACACCTCTCAACATGGCAAAAAGACGTAGACTCATACTGCTGGTGCTTGGTGTATTATGGTTGCAGTTGTCACACAGCAGAGAGCAACAGCATTGGCCAGAGTGTCGATCCATTCATTTTAGTTTGGTTTCCCAAGGAGGTAGTGCAAGTAGTATTACTCTCCCATGTGTGTGTCTCTTCACCTGTCTATCTGCACTCAGCTGTCCTTCTCCCTCACCAGTAACTTTTGAACCTGTTGACCAATTTCAAAGAAATGTTACAGATAATAAGAGGTCTCCAAGGTATTAAATTCCAATATATTTTATGAAAATTGGCAGCTGGCTAGAGGAGAAAAACCCAATTAATGCCCCTGTGGAGGAGAAGGCTGCAATGTGAACATGACCCTTATTAGACAGTGAAGATCCTCCTGGAAAAGAGATATTATGAACGTCCACAGAAGGAAAAACAAATCACCACTTACATCCTACTAGATACCAGATAATCCAATGCAAGCCCCCAGTAATGTCCCAGGAAGCTGGTTTCTTCAGCTCTGCTGCTCAAAGAACATGTCCATGACCTCCAGCTGGGGCATTTGCAGCCTCCTTACACAAAAGTAGAGACAGAACTGAGGAGGAGGGAAGAATCAGTAAGGTGTTAGGCTAAGGGAAGGGGAAAAGCCTTTTTCCAACAGCTGCTGAATGTCTCCCCTGATCATCTCTTCCAGCCCTTTCACTGATCCCTCTCAACCCTCCACCTCCAGCTGTCCTGACCATCACATGGATCTCTTCAGCCCTTTCATTTCCCCATCTTTTTGATTTTCCCTAACCAAGGCTTCAGATAATCCCCAAACAGCCAAAGGTCTACACTGATGTTCCTTAGGTCTGCACCATCTCACCTTCTCAGAAATGCCCTTTGCTGTAGTCACAAACTAAATACATAATTTTCAGGACAGTTTGCCCTCATTTTTGAAGCAGCAGAATTAGTTTTGCCTGCACTGCTGACAAACCTTGAGCCAGCTCTAGAGTCACGGCACAATGAAACAGACAAGGACATTACATTTACGAATTGGGCCTGTCCTCAGGGACAAATTCATCCTTCTTATAACCTCCCTGAAGTCACAATAGAGAAAACATAGCCCTAATTAATCCATCCTGCTTGCATTATAAGAGATAACACGGCCTAGAGAAAAGCATCTGGCTCAAAGAAGCAGGAGGGTCATGGTCTTACATCACTTTGTAACTGACTTGATCACTGCTGCTGAGCACATTCTTTAGCTGCATTTATAAATTCAAATTGTAGGACTTACACTTCAGGGTCCAGACTCTCAGCTCAGATGGGCTACACTTTTGCCACTAAAGCTATGTGCATCCACAGTGGCTTCACTAGTTTGCTGCTGAGGAGTGGAACGACCTTACATTGAAAGGCGCCAAGTGAACTGCAGGATCTCAGTAATACAGATGTCCTCCAAAGGTCTCCTTGGCTGTCCTTCAGCTCCTATCCCAAGTTCTTCCTCAGGAAAACTGCTTCCTTGTTATAAATCATGCAGATTTCCAGCCCTTCCCTCTATACTCCTGTTCCAGCTTTTCCCATCCCTTCCCATTCCTCAAACAAAATGTTACCTGAAGCATTAAAAACCATTGAAAAACATACTTTACTTTTTAAAAGAGAGGAATGTAATTGAGTTCTGTAAGGACGAGAACAAGGAAAGGGAAGAGGGGAGCCCCACAGGAAATTATTTGGACTCTCCCTCTCCTGATCTCTGCATAAATATTTAATCAAGTGGTATTTGTGATGAAGATTTATCTTATAAAAATGTTCTGGTAGTTGGCTGGACAGATAGGTAGGTAATTGATCTAAGATATGTTTATATCTACTTAAGTCTGCATCTAGTTAATTAAACAGTGAAATATTTGAAAACCCTGCAAATTGTGCAAAGAATTCACATCTGGCTCACAAAGCAACTCTGACACGCCACCAGTGAGTGCTCTGTGCAGAAACGTCTGGGAATTTCACATACTGATGTGTATGTAACCCAGGAGAACCAGTGGCTCATTGTAGCTATCACAGGATGAAACTGCAAGGATTTCAAAGAATCTTTCTCAGCGCATCCTAGCAAGCTCTGGGACACAGTTGCATTAGTGATGCTCCTGAAGTGAACAGAGAGACTTGTGTAATTCAATTGAGAATGCGCCAAGAAAATGCTGCTGTCACTACACAACTCCCATGTACCCACCAGCTGTCTCCATTTGGAAAATACAATCTTCTTTTTCTAAAAGCAAAATATTTACAATTGTTCCAGTCTGTCCCTCCAGAATTCTTCCCCCCTTGCATATGGATTTTCCTGAAGCTGCAACACAGGGCTCTGATGATCTCTCCAACTGTCTCCATCACTAGATGTCAGATGTTGGCATTCACAACAGCACATGCTTTTAGACACAGTACTTCAGTTGATTGACTTTAAACACACATGGTTACATACTAAGGATTTGGTGGAGGTGTCTGATACAAATAAGCATCTTGGAAAGACACATATGTCTCCACGGAACTAACCTGGAAATCTCATAAGGACAGGCTCCACAGCCCTTCTGTGGTTTGTGAAGGCCAGTGTGTTGCTCGGGCTGTTAAAAGAAAGTCTTAAATCAATTTTTCACTAGCATGATCCCAGTTATTTCACTAGGGTTGTTCTTGAGTAATTATTCAAGGGCATGCCAAGGAGGAGTGGATTAGACTCCCTTAGTTTCCTCTTGGCAAAAAGCAGTAACAAAGAAAACCAACTACCCACAGTTTCAGAGCTTTAAATACTTCTTTTGTGACATTCAGTTCTGAAAGCAAGCAAGGGTTTGGGAACAAGCTTTTTTCTTCTTAGCCATTTCTAATTCCATTTCTTGTTCCTATCCCTTAGTTTTCTGAGCAATTATCTCATATTTTCTGTCAATCTCTCATCATATCTCTACCCTGTCTTACCAGTTTGCTCCTGTTTTGGCCCTGGGCTGTTTGACGTATGCCATGCACCAGAGAGATTGTCCTGGTTTAGTCATCACTTCTACATGTATCAAGCTTTGGCATCCATCCAGGAAGCAGTAATGTCACCATATGGACTGGCTGGCTAATCACAGGCCAAAAATACCATATGTTGTTAACTGGGGAGTTCTAAGGGCCAAATGCCCAAATATATCCAGGCTCCCAGGGTAGATCCCATGGCAGGTGCCAGTATCTAAGACAAGCCTTGGGCACACTTCAGGTCCCAACCTCCAAAGCCATCCTCTTAATCTGACATCCAGCCCTAAAGACATTCCGTCATTTGACAAGACATTTCCTTGTGCATGTTCCTCCCAGCAGAGTTTTCTGTCCACACATGAAAAAGCTATCCTGTCTGAATTGTCCCTGAACTTCTGACCAAGCCCCAATGGGAGCAGATTACAGGTAGCCCACTGCCACCTTGATTAAGAATCTCAGCTAGGGTAGAGGTGGAAAGGCTCTCCGAACAAGTTATTTTCTCAAATAGCATTAAATTAATCACAAAACATTAATCTCAAGTAGGTCACAGCCACATTGACTCAGAAACTTATGCCAAGAAGTTCTCACAATTAAATAAAAATCCACTGACTTCCATCAGATTGTACTAGTGACTTTAAACCCTCCAATAGTTAGAATCTAGTTCTTTCACCTAAACAAGAGACCAAATCACCTGGCTGTAGTATGAAAAGCAACTGTGTGGGGCTGAAGTATCCTTTGCTTTTTATAAGAAGATTATGGGATGATTTAGGTCTTCCATAGTACAGGAATAGGCAGACACCCTTAACAAAAGGTTTTTTCCTATCGACACTTTCAGCCAATCACAGACGTTGTATCTCAGATCAGAAGTCACTTACAACAAGCTAACATGCTCTTGACTTCCAGCAGAGCTTATTATGAGCCCTCTGATATGCACAGGGCAAACTTGAATCTTTCTGGTCTTTTCAAGTCTAAAGATCTTGATACTTGAATTGAATGGACGGCATACACTAACCTTTATTCTTTTGCTGGACAATTCAAAATGAATAAAAACCAGAAACAAAGATTGGTTTCTAAAACATTAGCAAGAACAGAAAACAAACAAGAATACTTTTCTCTGGATATTTCCAATGGAAAAGTTGATCTTTCTCATTTGCAATGAGGGTGGCATTTAATCTCAAAGTGGAGTTGTACATTCTGGCATCTTCTCTACAATACAGGGGAAGATGAAGGGCAGAGAGAAGGGAGACTGTTGATGTTGAATGATCACATATTGACAACATGGCATTGTTGTGCTTGGGGAGGGGCAGAATTATGAGCCCACCACTGGCACTGCTAGGCCTGGGCTGCTTTCTGGCCTCCCAAAAACTGCCAGCAGCATGAGCTATCATTTGACTGCACACAAGGTTCTCACAAGCGGCTAATGGTTCAGCACCATTTCCTCAGATAATTGCAAATGCATCCATCCTCCTCTCATATGCAATAAAAGCACAGACTGGCAGGGAATTATGAGAATCCCTTTTGCTCTGACACCCTCTCATTCACTTTGTACCCCAGGGCTGACTGAGGGAAACATCTTCATGCCAGCTGCAGAACTAGGAGACCTGCAGCACCGTAAGACCCGCGTGTTTGTACCTCCTTATAGACCTAAACAAGGGCCAGCCTCCTTTCTTATTTTACTATATAACCTAGCAAAAATATATCCCCGGTGGCCTGCAGTATGTCCCAGCTATTTGGTCTCCCCAGCCAAGCACCACTGCCAAGGTGCCCCATTGTCACACTGTGCACCTTGGGAAAGCTCTGTCTGCTGGTCTCAGCAGCACTCATGGACAGGAAAACCTCCAGTAAGACCTTCCTGCAGCATTGCATGCTGTGCTGCTGTCATGGACTCTGTACCAGCGTTCCTCACCTACAAAAATGTGGCTGCATTCAAGCTATGGCTGTAACCAATTCCCGGCTCAGTGGGGAGGGTGTCCAGCTGACACAGCTCAGAGTGACTGCAGGCGGCAGAGTCATCCTGTTCTTGGGCTTAGGCACAAACGATAGTGGAACGAAAACATGGTTAAAAATTACCCATAATGTTCTTCCTCACACCACCAGTCCCATCACTGGTGCCACGTTGAGAGAGGAATACAATTCATTTCTGTACTATTGCGAAAATCAAAAAATAGTTAACTGTAGACTTTTTCTTGTGTGTTTAAAAAATGAGTACAGAAGATAAGAAAACCCTCAGACTTGAGCCCTGAGATAACCTTTGGTTTTATTTTTAGTACCAACCCAGAAATCTTTCAGCTTGAACAGGATGAGGTCTTACGGGCCAGCACTAACCTGGGGTAACTTTCCATCACACCATGAAGTCAAGCAGGATATTATGTTTGACACTGGCTCAAAGTCTGCCTCCTTGCAGGACATCTCCAGTTTTCTCCCCAAAGAGGAGAATACATGAAGGGAACTGTCATTAGATATTGCACACCCCAATTGCTAAATAAAACAAACGTAAAATTCCCAGGAAAGTGCTAGCAAAGCTGTCAATGACAGAAAGCATGCCCAACAGGGATAAGGGACTCTGTACATGTGATACCGTGACTTAGAGGTGAGGAAAGCAATTAAGTGGAATATTTTTTTCCTTTCCTCCCTTTTCCTTTCCTGCCTCCCTTGTCCATACAGTAGTCTGCTGTTAGTGGGGAGAAGAGCTCCAGGTGTCCATCAAAGGGAGAGAATGGTGCTGCTCTACATAATGCAAAGCTCCATGCCAAGCGCAGTACAGCTTCACCAATTTAGAAATAATTTTTAGTTCTCTTTCAGCATTCTGATGAAAAGATATTGCGCTCCTTCTTTCACACTTTTCTTTGAGACAACAAAATGATTCACCACTGCAACAGTCAGCTGTAATAGCCTTACAGTAACAGTAAAAAAATTAAGTTACAGTAACAGTTCATAGAAACTTCAATCCACTAAGGAGAGCGACCTTGTGTTGAGAGGATATAAAAGGTGCCCTTTATACCCTCTCAAGACAATCGTCCTCAAATTAAATCCCCCCACCATCACTAAATTTCTTGCTTTGTTACCTTTCAAGGAAAACCAAACAATTCTACCCCAATTCCTAACCACAATTTTCAGGTGAAATTATTAAAATAGTTCTTATTAGCTCTTTTATAGGAAGATAAAGTTTAATTTTTTTTTAAATCACAAAGTGTCTCTAAAGCCATTAGTCTTTGGCTGTAATTTGTGTAATGATATTCTCTAAGATAACAGACTCCAGCACCAGTGGGACTGAATTGAAATTTATTACCTTCACAGCCATGTATATAATCACCTATAGGTCATGGAATTCTCTATACATGCATATGCTGAATTATGTGTATATACAGCAGCCTGGGACAGAAATTAACAACCTTTCAGAGAGCAGAGTGTGATTTCTATGTATCTCTATGATCTTCAGAAAGGAAGCCCTGGGCGGAGATTTAATCACATGTCATTGTCTGTTATGCATTCATAAAAAGATGAATAATTATGGCAATTCAAGGAAACCTATCATCAACTGAGAGGAAAAGACTATTTTTCTGAAGCATACAAATTCAGTCTTTTATGACAAAATGACTACTTAAGACTTAAAACTCTAATCATCACCATTTGCTTCCTAAAATATCCAACTCGCTTTATCTGCACACTGAACTGAAAACAGAGATCTCTTGAAATGTTTCTGGTCTCTAAGGGGTGAACATAGTTTTTTCTTTTCCGAATTCTGCAGCCAGGTAGTGGGGGCAACATTTCTTCTCTCTTGTGTCAAGAGAGTCATCCTGGGCACAACCTGACCCTGCAGGAGTTGATCAGTTCCTGCCTGGGGTTCTGGCACAGGGGCAACCATGAGGTGTCCCCGCACCCCTTCCTGCAGGGCCATCCAAACAAGCCCCCATCACACCCTGTCGTCAGGAAGGTGGTGCTGATGGAAGATGGTTTTGAAGGTTTAATATAGCTTCTGCAACACCTCTCAGAAGAGGAAAGGGGTGCCCAGCTTACTACAGCTGAAAAAACAAAGAAAGGAGGGAGAAAAAAATAAGCTATTTCCTCCAAGTTCCTAATTTTTATTGGACTTGCCAGCCACAACCAAAGGGTGCCCTGTCAGAGGGTGGGAGGGGAGAAGTAATTCAGCTCTGTGCTGCTCAGACTTGGTTCACTAGGGGAACTCAAGGCTCTGGGCTCAGGACCATTTCTACAGTCCTTACTCATGAAAACTGCTCTGACAGGACATAACTATTCTTGGCCAGGCATCCAGGTAGCCTCAGAAGGGAGCTGGAAGGCTGGCAGCCCTGAGCTCTGTGGCCTGAGAACAGTGTCAACCTGTGTTTTCCCAATTTCTCCTGCCTCTTCTTCCATCCTCTACAGCATAGAGCAAGAGACATCTGCACATCTCTTTTGCCACTGCAGTAGCTGGATCTCTTGGGGACAGGACAGCTAAGGAAAGCTGTGTGGATGAGGGTATGAGTGCTAGTGGCTCTCTGTGGATATGGGTGTCAGTGCCTGTGGCTCTGTGTGGAGCTGTCTGAGTGTCAACACCTTGCTTTTAATCCCTCTCCCATGGCACAGACCAGAGCAGTGCCATTGCGTATCCAGATTGCATCCAGCAGCAAGGAATGGCCAATACCTGTTCCACTGGGGAACTTGCTACCCATGATGCCTCTTCTGTGCCTGGGCAAAGTCTCAAGCAGCAGGTTAAATGGGTTTACTGACCAGCTGCACTGTACTGCAGAGCAGAGTCGAGACCCCAGAGCAGGGACTGGGGCTCAGCCCTGCCCTGTGTGTGATGAAGCCCAGTGGAAGTTCTCAGCTGCAGCGCACTGGGGAGTGACACCAAACTGCTGTGCCACACAGCCCATTACACCCAATGGACAATGAACAACTTCTTCCTCCGTGGCATCTAACACAAAGGACTCTCAATTATTATCTGATTTTGGAGGAAAAATACATTAAAATCATTGTACTGGGATGCAAACTTTCATTAGGCTGAATTAAACCTTTAGCAGCTGTTTTACTAAGCTAACCACCCCCTCAATTCAGTGCATACCGAGCAACCAACACCGTCCCCAGAAGCAGTGTAAACCTTGGCCTTGGAGAAACAGCAATGTCAAAGACAGCTCTCTCCTCTGGTTCATCTGAAGTTCTGCTTTATTTTGCAGGGAGGTTGCCATTCTCTGCTCCGGCCATGGCCAAGTAAGCCCAGTTGAGCCTCCGCAGCTGAACTTCTGGTTCAACACTTCCTTCAGGACTTTGTGCTGTGTGATTGGAAGGGTGGGCTCAGAAGGATATGGGTGGGACGCAGTGGCAGCAAGGAAACCCTTGTTCACAGCTCTCTCGGGGAGGAAACGGGCACCGATCCCAAGGAAATTGTTTTGTGTTCCTGAGCTGCCGCGGCGGGGGGGAAGGTGGCGGTGCTGGCCGGGCGGCTCTTTCCCGCTGCTGCAAAAGGCCACGGCTGCAGCCGTGCCCCGGCACAGACACAGGCACAGACACAGACACAGGCACAGGCACAGGCACAGGCACAGGCACAGGCACAGGCACAGGCACAGACACAGACACGTGGGGCCCAGCCTTTCGTGCCTGCCTGCTCGGGCTGCCCTGGACACTGTGCCCCCCAGGGACCCGTGGACAGCAGCCCACTCAGGCTCCGCGGTGGCAAGTGTTGCTGCTCACCCCAACCGAGTTGCAGCACAAGGGGTGCCAGCCAGCCCTTCCCTGCCCTCAGCGTCTCCCAGAGGCACCGCCACACACACCAAAGCAGGAGGAAAAAACGGGACCTGCCGTTTCTACAAACTACTTTACCACCCCAGCCGGGACATGCTGGCTCCCATCCCTGCGTCACCCACCACTCTGTCCTCGCCCCTCCATGGAGGGGGCTTGGCCACACTCCAGGTACTGACCCAGAGATGTCACAGACACTCCACACGAGCCTGAAGGCAAAGCCACCTCTCAGAGTCTCTCCTGGAAATAAGCAGCGGCGTGTATTGTCACTTGCGGTCTGGACCGGGCTGCGGAGGGGCCCCGTGACTCGCTCCAGGGGGCATTGAACATAACCTGCGAGCCCGCAGTGTGGAGCAAGGAACAGGGCGGGAGCTCTCAAGGAAATATTTTGCTGAAAACAAAACTTTCAAAGCCTTTCAACAGCAGAACACCGAAAATAGACTTCAGACTCCAAGGGAGGGGGAATTGGAAAAGGTTAGAAGCGGGGGAGAGAGAGAAAGAGGGAAAGATCAAACGATCGACGACAACCCTGGGGAAAAAGGGGGCGCGGAGGTTGCCAAAGATTTTTTAAGTCCATTTCCTGCGGGAGCTGGAGACGAGAAGGGTCAGTTTATTGCAGTTTGGCCTGAGCAGAGAGCTCTGCAAGAGGCTCTTCAGGCTCACTCCAAACACAGCCATTCATTACCCACTGCTGCATCCTTCAAAACAGGAAGCGTTGCCAGAGCATTAATTTATCTCTTAATCGCCGTCCTTTTGTTGCTGTGAAAAATGTTTAGTCATAGATTTAATTCCTCTCACTCCACCCCCCCCACATCCCGACCACCTCTGATCACAAACACCATGAAGAGACAGGGCTTGATGGCTTTTCTGATGGTTTTACTGCAATTTAACTTTCAGAAAATCAGCTAACTTGCTCACAAATTCTATTGAAGAACCCTGCATAGCAACAAGAGAGCTGCCTCTGGCTCAAAGTGGGAGTGTAATTCTTTGGGATTTCGCCTTGTCATTATTATTTCTCGCTCTTGTTATTGTCTCCAGCCCATCCTCCCCAGCCCCAATTTACTTTAAACAGATGTCTTATTTGTTCATAGCATGCTGAGGATTTGCCCTGGCAGAGAGATCTTTTTTTGTATTTTGTTTTGCCTTTTTTTCCCTTAAATCTGTTTTAAATTTTGAGAGGAGCCCATGAAACAATAGCAGATGTGTTGTAGCTACAATTAATTGGATAATTAACTTAATTCATGTATTTCATTTTAGGTTTGTGTTTCTTATGCAAGCGAGTGTGTGTGCTAGAAGCTGGGGTGGCATGAGCAGAGGGGAGGAAGAGAAACCCTTGTGGGGGAGGTACATCAGGGGGTGCCAGCCATGGGTGCATGAGCAGAGGGGAGAAGGCAGTGAGCGAAGGAACCACATGTTTCAGCAAGGGCCAAGTTATTAAAGATGCAGCCAGTCCTGAACACAGCAGTCTGGGCTGCAGCATTTTCCTGGGGGTATGTCCCATCAGGCATGCTCATAGAGGACTGTGGGGTGCGTGGACAAGGTCTGAGAGGCAGGGATTCATATCCCCTAGGACAGACTAAGCCTCCAAAACACCTCTTGAAGGAAAGCAGAGGGATGTACGGATGACCACCGGGGCCATTGGGGTATACCTGGGATGGAACCGCTCCCCACGTGGCCCCAGGCCAGCTCAGAATCAGGCTGCCCCATGTTCAGAGCTTGTGTCCCAACCTACCTGAGCCACAGCCAGAGCAGACAGGACCCTTCTGCATTCATGTGCCCCACCAAACATCCCCACATCTCCTCTGAAGACATTTGTCAGTGAATGTCTGCCCTGTGGTGAACAGCCTCAAAACCTCGGTGACCTCTCAGCTGTGCGCTGTCTGCAGAGCCCAGGACGCCAGTGCTGCCACCCAGGCAGGCCAGCCATCCTTAGACGTGATTATTGTTCCTTGGTATGGAGCCCCGCCAGGCGACACAGTTCCGGCTGGGCTGCACGCCCTTCCAGTGGGAGGGTCAGGATCTGGCCCTGCATGTTAACAGCCCTCCATGTCTCCCACTTAAAGCTTTTTCAAAGTCCTCCCGTGGCTGTTTCATGTTGGTCCTGGCTGCTGTCATCCTTCGTGTATAAATGCTCCCAGTGTCTTCAGAGGCAGCTGTGTCTGCAAGCCACCAGGGTGTATTCTGCAGCCCCAAAAACATCCTTTGTGACTTAGCCTGCACCCACCCTCAAGAGGACTCAAAACATTTCACAAATACAAAGCCCTCAGGACAGGTACAGTGCCCACAGCCATTCAGAGCAGTGTGGTGAATTTTCTTCTCTTGGCTTTTGCATGGGGCTCAGGAGCAGAGGCTGCAAAGCAGGGTCAAAGCAACATGGGGCCCAGTTCTAGTTCTAGCTCGGAGTAGCTGAATGACACAAGGAAGAACAAGGCTGATGACTCCAAGGCAGATTTGGACTGGATCCTGCAGCACGCTCCAGGCAAGCGGACAACATCCACCCAAAGCTCCTCGACTTCCCAAAGCTGCCCATGCTGTGCTCAGTGCAACATCAAGACTTTGGCTCTTATATTTGTAAGAACCTAAGTGAAACTTGAGGTTACTAACTGCACTGCAAGCATTTTTGAAACATCATTGTCCTTAGGAAACTTCACAGCATTGGTAGAAGCATCTGTCCTTTATGCAGTATGGCTCATAGCTATCAGAAGAACAACAGCAACAATAAAAAGTAATTTTTATCATAAAAATAGATATTTTTTCTATAAAATTTGCAGTAGAAATGCATCCCAACAAGTTCACAAAAACAGAACAAAAAACCCCTCAAAGTGCTCAGATGAGAACAAATGATACTGCTGATTGTAGTGCGCAATGCCAGACATTGGCATTTAACTCTAACTGTGCTAAATGCAAATGTCAGCTGGAATGACACAGTCCAGCTTCATCACCCAAGGCATAATTTCCAAGCCAGGCTTAGACGGATCCAAATTTCCTACATTTTTTCCTTTTCTTCTCCTGTGGCAGCAGATGAGTGCAGAGAAGGGAACTATTTAGCCTTCAAAAAGGCTGGGAATGGGAACCCACAGAGGTCTTGGTTCATGCTTGACTAACAAATTACGGTAAAAACACAACATCACTAGTAGGGCCATTGGAGAGAATTATACCCAGAAGAAGTCCTCAGAAGAGGCTAAAAAGAAAATCCCATTTAAACTAAAAGGGAAAATGTTATTCAGAGCAGCATTTTTCTACGTTTTTCTTCTGGGCTGCTTTTTTTCCCCTACCATATTCAGTCTCTTTTTTCTTTTCTCTTAATGTGGAGGCTGCAAAGTTGCCAAGTCTTCTTTTATTCCTTTTTTTTTTTTTTCCCCTATAATGTCAACAATATCTGGTGCTTTTCTGGGGTGCAGAGCACCTGGATTAATGGGATCAATGAATATTAGCTGAATTCAGGCAGGAAAGAAAGAGGCATTTAGCCTTTGTGGTGGAGGACAGAGCTCAAACTTGCCATGCACCTCAGAGAAATAGCTATACCAGTAAATCAAGTAGCCTGTAAGGCTCAAGAGCCAGAAGCAATTAAGAGGAACACCAATGCTTTAATGTTTTGTTATTGCACATTATGATTTTTAAGACAGCTGCAACAGCCAGGGTGGGAGGGAGAGAAGCTGAACCATGATTTATGGATACTTTGGGCTCATATTACTGGCATCAGTAATCACAACTGTTGATAAATTAATTCACCTTCTAATTTGTGTGCAAGATACTCAACTGAAAGTAGAGGAAATACCAATGTTTCACATAAGGTGCTCTTATAGCTCACCACAAAGTGCTGGGTTTGAATCTTAAGCAACCTGCTAGGCTCTCCTGAGAAACACCAGCCAATGGTGAGGACAATCCAGAAAGTGGATGCTGTAGTAAAGGGGGTCCCCAGGACATGAAACGAAGGAAAAGGATGGAGCCAACCACAGTTCAGCACTATGGTGGCTAATCAAAAACTAACCTCTGACCCAGGCTGAACCCTGCACTCCAAACAACCACGTTTGAACTTTTTCCAAACCAGCTTCCTTCAAATCTCTGAAGGACATTCCTTACATTTTAATGAAGGCCACAAGTTTTCATTTCTCAAGTACTCAGAGACAGAATGAAATGACCACCATATGGGAAGGATAAAAAAAGCAGTTACTTAGCTGTGGTGAATTTCTAATGATGAATATAGACAAAATGAGAATTTAGTTCATTCACAGACCCTTAATGATAACTGTATATATAGACAGAAGCTTGAGATGGTTCTGAGAAAACCTTTCAAATCCCATTTTATTCATAAAGATAATTTAATATAATTTTAAAATATTTTAGTGGTTCTTTCTGACCTCTAGAAAAACACACTTGGGATAAATTGTCTAGCTTCATAAACAGGAGGAAATAAAAAGTGATTAGAACATGTTGATTTCAAATAAAGACAAACTCTCCAAGGCCTCCTTACATTACTATTTTTCAGTTAATTTTGTAGCCTATGCAGAACACCTGAAAGTGTGGTTTAAAAATTATCTTGAGCTATAACAAGGAGAAAGGACTTGTCTTTTTACCTAAATGTTTCAGTGGTTTCAGACATTAAGCCTATGGCTAGTTCAGGGACAATTTTCATCCATCCTACAATTCAGAATGAAAAAGTGCTATATGTAGAAAGACAGACAGAAGCACCTATTCTGACAGGTTGATTTGCAAAAATAATGGTGGCTGTTTGAAAATGATCAGACTTTTTGATTGCTAGAAGCAGTCCTATTAGGAATGCATTAGCAGGCAGACTGCAGCTGAGGTGGTCAAAGGTGCATCATAAATGCAATTTATCTTACCAATATCACTTTCACATATATGATGCCTAATGTTTGTGTACCTATGGATTGTCTGGGTGTGTGCGTGAGGCGTAGAGAAACAAGTCCAGCTCTGCTTTGGATTCCTACTATACAGCTATTAAAAGTGCTAGTTCTGTGTAAACATAATTAGAAGCAGAAGTAGATGTGGGATGCATCTGCTTCAAAATGCAAACTCCATTGTGTGCGTGCCATAACTTCGATGGTATTGTTTTGTATTTCAAACCCATAGGTTGCAAGTGGTTATATATAGAGACAGATAGATAAATTGATCCATGGATCACATGGTCAATCTTGCTTTCCTTTTTGTTGTCCAGGAAGTCAGACTGCTTTTTCTCAAATATTTTCCACTCAGTGATGCCCTCCCTCTTGAGTACATGTCAGTGAATTGAGTCTGGTATTTCCTCAATTAAGATATCTAAAGTGAAAGCAGAGACAACCCTGCTCCCACTCCCTAATTTTGACTCTGCCAGCCTTTTCCCATACACTCTTCCCTGTCTACTGCAGTGGCATCAGAATTTATAGCATAGTGAAGAGGAGATGAAGCTGGTCAGCTATCCTACATTCAGGCCCACAAACAATCAGGTGCCATTGTATTCATGTGCTTTCTTGGGAGTGAGAACACCTTACCTTTCCAGGAGTGTAAGTTTGCTCAGCATTTGTCATATCCCCTTCTCTGGTTGCGATGCACTGAGAGTAACACAGCAGTGTAAAGAGGCAAGTCCCTTCCATGAGGATGGGATTCACCCAGGGACCCCTCTCTAATGCGAAATCTTCATTTGTCATCATTGCCAGTTAAAAATTCATTCCTGTTTTCCATCAGCAAGTGAGAGCAGCATGAGGTTTCCTTTGAGCTCTGGGACAAAACAGTCATGGAAATTGTCAACACAGGGCAAGAACAGTTTTAAGAACAGCCCAGGTCTCAGTGATTCAAAATGCCAGTTTTCTTTTCCCCTCCTCCCTCTTCCCTTGCAAACCCTCTGTCGTCCCATTTTATCAAGCCCATACAGCCTTGGGCTGTGCTGGCCTTGCTGGGCTCTGCAGGGACAGTTACCACATGCCTGGAAACTCCTTTCCAGGTTCCCAGGACCTCAGCAGTTCTTTTAAAGGAGCTGCTTTTCATGACTTGAAAGTAAATTGACATAATTTCTAATCCCTTGAGCTACAAAGTTACGGAGAGTTTAAAGCCTGCTGCTCCAACAGCAAGTTTAGCAGTCCATTAGAGAAGGGTGTCCCCAGCTATCTGACCTTTCAGGAAATTGAGGCATCTCTTCTACTGACTCTTTCATTGCCCTCAGAGAGCCACTGATGAGATCCGGACATGAAATGGAGGAGCAAAGAAGAGCTGTGATTTACTCTTATTATTCCAGGGAGAAGAGAGACAGGCAGCAGAGCTGCTGCACGTTGGAGCTGTGTGCTGCCCATGCACGCTGTGGCTGGGGTCCAGTGCAGTGCAGCACATCAGTCGATACCCATCCAAGCTGTCCAAGGACCTGGCCCTCTCCATGGAGCTGTGGTGGGAGGCTGCAACACAAAGGGAGCAGGGCAAAAGGGAATAAATGTCAGGAGTGAATCTTTGAGGGCTGTGTACTTTGCTCAGGCTGCAGAGGATGACATTTGGGATCTGCAAGGCACAGGTACATTAGTTCTCCATCTGCACCAGCCCTGGAGGCATTTTAACAGGCTGCTGACTTCTGCCTCTTCTGAGGCTCTTCCCTCAAGATAGACTGACTTGCTGACTAATACCACCTGGCATAGGTGAGTTATTCCAGCCAGAGGTGAGGGTATTCCTGCCTGTACTCTGGCTAATCTCTGCGAGCATTTTGCCCTTCATTGCCCATTCCCTCTCCTTCTTTGCCCAGGAAGACAGACCATTTTCGTCCACACAACAGAAATGAAGATAGTTAGAAGACTGAAGCCAGAAGACTCTTGCCCCACATTTCTCCTATGCTTGGATATTCAGGGTGAACTACAAATCTTGCCTTCAGAAACTCTTTCCGTTGCTTTAAAAGGGCTGCTCCTGCCAGCGGATGTTTTATTTACGAACAGTCTGGTACACAATAATTAATGTTAAGAGTCCATGTTTCCCTGCTGAGCAGTAACTTATGTCAGGAGCAGTTCCATTTCCTATGCTAGGAAGGCATCAGGATCAAGGCACTGCCCTCCAGCAGTAGGGTCGGTAAGCTCCTGGCCTCGCAAACACCTCTGCCAGGCTGGCAAGGAATTTGCCATGGGGCAGCCTAGTAGGATTAAACAAACGCAAGCATCATGGCAAGAGAGGCACAGAAGAGGACCCTTGTCACTGTGGGACACTAGTGGGTGCATTTATTAAACCAACATTGGTAAAACCTCTGACCCTTGGATCTCCCAGCCTGAATAATGCCTGCTTTGCCAAGCAAGCTTACTTCTTTGTTACTGTCGCGCTTCCCCATGAACTTCTCCTTCTTTGTCCTTAGCTGATACTTGCTTTGCCACAGGATTGATGTTCCTACCTGGCTCCATCTCTCTGGTTTAGGGGATGGTGATGGAATCAGCAAGCTGGGTTTTAACCCTGCCTCCTTTCACACTCCCCATCAGCACATCTGAGGGACATTATGTGACCTTCTCAGGTCACATTTTAACTATTCAGGACACACAGATCTAGTCTGAACCCACAGAGTAGTCTCCTTTTAAAGCTTCTCTGTAGAAGGCTTGTCTATAGTTTTCTCTATTGAAAACTCTTGTCCAAAATGAGACTCACCCATCCAAAATCAATTTTCTGGTCATGTGTACATACACATCCAGGAGTGCACCACAGTGAGCCACCCTCCAATTCCACCCACCTGACCTCTGCACTGACACACCTGGGTTTACACATGGTCACTCCAACCCCCTGCCCAAGTCTTTTTGAAAGGAAGAAGATAAATGCATTCACAGAAGATCAGCTAGCCACTCTGAAGAGTGGAGGGTTTTAGTTTTGGGGTCCTGGAGGATCTTTAAACATCTAAAGTGCCATTTTTAGTGAAATCAGCACTAGACAAATTCAAGGTAGGGATTTCAGCAAAAGCAGAGTCAAATCAATGTTAAAAGATTATGAAAAGCTCCAACCAATAAACACAGCATGAGAGGGCTGTAATAGTCAGAAGAAAGTATAGCCATTGCACCTGTATTATTCTGCTATACAAACATTTTACAAGGCCTGGTACCAAGTATATTAAAAATGATGTCAGATTCCCAGGGCCCTTTGTGCTCCCAAAGCCTCCTCCCCACTCAGCTGGCTCTTTTGGCAATGCTTTCAGCCTGGCTTTTCGCAGGCGCCAGGAGGAACAACAGGCTAAAAACACCTCCAAACACCTATGCTCTGCCTCACAGGGAGAGACAGGGAGCAGGCAGGAGAGGTAGGTGTTGTTTCAGCTTTGCCATGCAACCAAGAGCACTACTCCTGCATTGCAGTTGCCCAGAACATTGCCCCCTCCCAGATTAGCTCAGATCCAGCACTGATGATATTCAGATCTCTGTCTCTTTTTTCTCTTAGATATAGAAGCATGTAGGAACCTACAGGGAGTCAGAAGTTCACAGACCGTCTGGTACTTGCTTGAATTTATGTGAACCTCTGCTGTGGAAATTTTTCTGGGGCATGCTTTCTCATGAGTGCGCCACACTTTCAGTCTGGGTGAAAATACCACAAGAATAACCTTTCTCATGGTATTTCAGTATTTATTTTCTGGTTCCTGTCCAACCCTAAATCAGGAAGTGCAGAAGCGTGAGAAAATTTTATAAAAAGAAAAAAAGAAGTTAAATAATGGGTTTTAAGTCTAGAAAAAGTTTCTGTTCTGCTCAAGCCCAAGGCAAAAGTTTGTTCTTGTTTTATTCCTACAGGTTCAGCCATTTTTAGCTGCTGCTGCAAGAGCTGTCACATCACTGTGAGGCCATCAGTAGAGAGGCCAGGGGAAGCCCTGAGCCTTGTTCTTGACTTCTGATGTGCTACAGACTCCTTAGCCAAGTCACTTAGGCACTGTAAGTGTGCATTCCCAGCCTCTCTGTGAAGATAGCTAATATTTATCGTGCTTTGAGAAGTGCTTCAAGATTCTTGGGTGAAACCTCCTATGCAAGTGGAGAAGTTTTTTCTAAAAATTAATATACCTATGTTTTTTACCCCTCACAAGTGTAACTGAGTCTGTACGTACCCCTTTAAGTCTTTAAACAGTGGGATCCTTTCATAGTGACTTAGGATATGATGTAATGTCTATGCATTGTTAACAGGACCAAAGTGTAATAAACATTCATTTTAATGAACAAAGCAAAGAGATGTAACTCAGAAGACCCACGGGGAGATGTGTTGTATAGTGTTGCCATGTTTGCATACATGCTTTTCTGACTGCAGTCAGCTTTAACAGGGGTAAAATACTATTGATGTTAAATCACATGTGGGTTTTTGTCGTTGTGGGGTTTTTTGTTGTTTTGTTGGGTTTTTTTTTAAATGAGCCTCAGAATTGCAGGGTGTTCCTGAAGACATAATGGCTGCATCTGTACTAATAAGCTAAATGTGCCCAGGACTGTGCAGTGGCCCCAAGGCCAACTGGCATGGAAAAGCCTACCTCCATACTATTGAACTCTCCTTGTCTCCAGAACAGCAGGGCCACATCCAACCCACCTCCTGGGAACCGGCGCTGGCTGGCACTGACTCCAGCACTATGCCAGGAATTGTTTGGGAGAGCGTTAGCTGGCACCAGGCTCGGCCATGCCAGAGACCATTTGAACAATTAACAGCACAGACATGCAAGTGCCAGGGCCTGGCATCATGCCCTGTCACTGCTCGATTTATTAATATCAAGTAGCCATGTGGCCTGCAGAGCCTTTATTGCTGGTGACAGTACCAGGAAAGGAGAAAGTTGGGGTTACTCTTGCAAGGCTGGCAGATAGAAAAAAAGCAGGCTGCTTGGGTTCTTTTCTTGTAAACTCCACATGCTTTATATGGAAATTATTAAGAGACAATCAAAGTGGGAGCCTGCAATGCTGCCTTGGCAAAGCTGCTTTTCAGCCTTGTAGTGTTTTGAAAAGGGCTTCACACTCAAGAATGCTCAGCACTAAAGAATACCTAGTCAAACTCATTTTACTTATTTTTACTTGAATAAAGTGATGTAACCAGGACAACGTATTGTTCTTACAAGTCCACCATGTCCCATGAAGTCCCTGGAACCTCGTGGCACCATATTTAGTTTGAAGTAAATAACCAGGACATCTAATGCTACCACATGTGAATCTTTTACAAATAAAATGTCTTGCCTAAACTCCTGTGCTCCACTCTTGTTTGGATGATGTTCAATTAAAATTAAATGGAGCTCTAGAAATCTGTGTTCTTTCTTTCATGTTTTCCTAGAAAAGGTTTGTAAGTAGTACACAGAAATCAGGGGGAGGTTATTGTGCTCCTGTCTAAGTACTAAGTAGCTTTTTTTTCCAGAAATTTCCTAGCATTAGAGAGAAATTATCAGTACCACGTATGTACAGCAGAAGCATCAGTTTTTGATGTATAATTTGCATACCTGGTGAGACCATTAGGTTATCAAATGCTAAACAGTCCTTGATACCTTCTGAATAGTTGAATATGAGAAACGTGCCCATTCAACCCAACACGTCACATCATTAGCATATAGGAATTTCAGCCTTTCCCTTTCTTGCTGGGAAATGAAGGGATATATACTGGTTTACATTTTTCAGGTCTGTTTTAGGAAGCAGGCTACAGACTTTAAAGAAAAACAACCCAAATTCACCTCAAACCAAGTGGACAACCACCATAAACCTCACTGGACTACAGCTCAAAAGCCTCAGAAAATGGAGAGGGTGAATGTGACCACAGTCCCACATACAAAATATGCACATTGGTATGGAGAGAAATTCATCCACTGGCTCTGGAGAGCAATTGCTTGAAAGACTTACTGATTTTCCCAGACCTCATTTCTTTCATACCTTTCTTATATTTTTTCATTTTTCTTCACAAAGAAGAAAAATGTGAAGTCATGCAAATATGGACCAAAAGTTCCTCAGTTTAGTCCCTTGTCTGTATTGTTGCCCATTATTAGATTGACAGGAAAACACTTCATGGCTGTAGCCAGATAGATTAATATTTTCCTTACCCTTCTTAAGCCCCACTTAAATCAACTCTCTTTACTCTTTTAAATCCTCCTTTTTTCTCCCATCCCTTTTTAAGTAAAATCTCCATAATCTTTCTCTTTGCACCTTAAAAGTTGATTCAGTTTGCTACCTCCACCACTTCCAGTTTATTCCCTTACCATGAGAGGCAACGTGCTGTGTGCTGTTTGTTGAGTGCTCGTCAAAGCCTGGATGAGGAGAGGTAAAAAGTGGGTGAGGTGGGGCTGGGTTGTCTGGGGGTTCCCATCTCTCTTCTCCCCATACTGTACCCGGGGCAGGTGGTATAGACTACATACCTCATTTTGGGATGATTGAGGTGAGGTGAGATTGACTTCATGCTCACACTTCCTTGCAAGTGTTGTTCATGTCCAAAAAGGCTCTGGGGACAAAACAGTGCACACTGGTTTGTAAGGGTTATGGTCGAGGTCTAACCTGAAATTTTTGCAATATTTTTGTTTACAGTGAGAAACATTCTGTTGCAATGTCAGAACCTCCCACAGCTCATGGGGACACAAAAGCTGGCCAGAAGAGGCAGCTGAGGAACATTAGGTTTTCCATAGCAGGCAGTTAAATGTAGGGGAAGTGGGACATTTGAACCTGGTAGGTATAAATCACATTTGTTAATGC
>VZRL01007070.1:364945-418380 GCA_013397895.1 Origma solitaria
ATGTTGGCAGCCACCCAAACACCTGGCCTCCTCAGGGCCTGGGTCTCGGCTGTTCAGTGTCGGCAAAATGCCACATGCAAAATATTGGCTGGCAGTCACCCAATCACCTCACCTCCTCAGGGGCTGGGTCTCGGTGGTTCAATGTCAGCAAAATGCCAAATGCGTAATAGGCAATCAATCACCCAATCACCTCGCCTCCTCAGGGGCTGAGTCTCGGTGGTTCAATGTTGGCAAAATGCCAAATGCAGAATTGGCAATCNACAGTGCAGAACTTCCTTGGGAAAAACAGAAGGCATGCAAAGCCAGTGTCAGCACTTGCCATCCTCAGGGGCTGGGTCTTGGTGGTTCAATATTGGCAAAATGCCAAGTTCAAAATTGGCAAAAATTTGCATAAAAATACTAAAGCTCATAGCAAGGGAAAGGACCCTGAATGCACCTCGCCTCGCCTCGCCGGCCCAGGGGCGGGGAAATCAGACAATAGGATGACGTCATAGCCCCGCCACAGCCCTTAATTGCTCATCAGTGCCGATGGTCCCCAGCTGGCGCTGCTGGGCCTGACACACGCTGAAGATGAAAAACACTGCCCCACCTGTCCTTAACAGCCTATGGAGATGCTAACAGGCTGCCTGCTTTTTGGTTACACCTTCTGTGGAACCTAAGACAGATAGGGAACCATTGCTGTAATGCTTTTCTGAGTAGGCATGCGCTGTTGGTCAAGCCAGAGGCTGTTCCATACCTGATTTCTGCCAGCAAGAGCTTCTCAGCTGCCTGAACACATACCTAAGCTTTAACATTTAGCCCTCATTTGGAAGAAGATGCAGGCTTCCAGAAACTGCAGGCAATGAATTCTTTTGTAGGGTTTGCTTTCCCTCCACTTTCAGTCTTACCTCTTTCTGCATTTCTCACTGGGTCCTGGGCCAGCCAGAATGGGGAGCCTCATGAGCAGAGCGCACCTCAGCCGCACAACCAGCTTTATGCCACTTGAGACATCCTGGCAGTACTGCAAAGCACCTGGGCTCAACTCAGTGTTGTTTCTAAATGTTAGTCTGAAACCCAGCCTACTTGAACTTTAGTATTATGGTATTCATCGCATCCTTTGCCTTCTTCATCCAAGGCTGGCTGCAGGACTTTTACATCAGCAAGCTGATGTTAATATGCTATCAGCAGAAACAAAAGAGCATTCCTGTGACTTAGAGCTGACCAGGATAGTCTCCTCTGCCTGGTCCCTGAACCAAGGCAGCCTCTGCAAAGACCTGCTAGATTCCCATAGAGTATGCACAGCCAGCTGGTGAGCTTTGCCAAAAACTGTGTTAATTCTTGATGATGGCTGCTGCTTTACAAGGAAACAAAAGGCTGCTCTGCATACACTCAGCCTCCTTGCAGCACTTCATGTGGTGTTCACCTTTAAATGTGCTTTGCCCCGGCACCTTAGCAAGGTTTTTTGGTGCAATAGGAAGCTTAGAAGCCAGAGGAATTCATACGGACAGTCCTTGATTCATCCTGTAACCTAAAAATACAGACTGATTCCTGCAGTGGTTATTTTAGTACCAGACAGCAAACTGCTTCCTTGAGATGAAAAGGCTCAAGTACCGGCACCCTACTCATAAACAGGATCTTGAGATATATGGAGAAGAGTAAGAAAATTTAGACTGCACACGGCTCACACAAATGCAGACAAAAAAATACACAAACATGTCAGCAAGGCAAGATAAGCAACAGAGCTCTTTACAGAAATTCCTGCCTGTCATTCCTTTTGAGGCAAAATAAGTTACTAATAATAATAATAACAATAATAATAATAATAATTTACCAAAAAAATCAGAAAATAAAGCAATTAAGCTCTCCCTTTTGTTTCTACTAAGCTCTTCCTGCACTTGAGAGTTACCAGTCTAAACATGCTCTCCCAGCCGTTCTACACCTGAAGGAATATGAGTTCATAAAAAGACTGTAAAGATCATGTAGCACTTTAATACAGCACCCAGTGTTCTCCTTGCCTCTTACCCTGGAGGTTGGTCCCAGCTTATATAAGAAGGGAAAGGGCGGGGGGGAAGAAAATTAGAAAGCAGGGGTGTTTTCACAACACAGTCTATTTTTTGTCAAATGGACCATAGACACTCCAAGTTTGTGTGTTTGAATTGTGGAGTGTTTACACTTTGCAGCCAATCCTGTTGGTGGAGCTTCAGCAGGAGGGACACATCTTTGGGGAGTCCTGAAGTCATTTTATGTACAACTCCTTGCCATTGCCCTTCCTGAGGTCTTGAATTGATCAGTGCTACACTCTCTTTCTTAAATGCAGTCTCCAGAAATATCTGTGAGTACTCCATGACAGGAAATTTAACTCTCCCTAGAAAACAAATAGCCACTGATTCCAAAAGGGCTCTTCTGAAATAAACTACTCTCAAAGGTTTGACTCCCTACTTATTTCCACCACTGGGATTTTAAGGGCAGCCTTTGTGTGTAAGCAAGAGCCATGTGTGTCTGAAACCTGGTTAATCACCGTTCAAGAGAAGATTTCAAGAGTCCAGCTACTGTTTTGAGGTCTGATAGTAATATAGCTGTAATGCAGGTTTCTTCAATGTAGAAGAGAGTGATGTAGTGAGAGTTTCCAGCTGAAAAAGTTCTTTCTCATCACTTTCTATATCCTTTTGCTTGTGGTTCACTGAAAATGAGATGCAAATGAATAAGTGAACTTGGAGTTGAACCTGAAACAATTTTTATAGAGAAGTGAGAGGAGCCAGTAAGGTGAATAGCCAACCAATACTACAGAAAGGACAAGGGTGTGATCTCCATTGTAACACCACAGGAGTCACCAGAGGTGCTCCAAAGAAGAACTGTAGTGGAATTCTCTGTGACAAGGGATGCTATTTCAGGTGGGGACAGCTACAGCTTAGGTGTTGGGCTGAATGATGCTCTTCATGGAGCACCGACTAGCCCCTGTACCTCTGGAGTGAGGGAAGATCCCTACAGTTTGGACAGGCACACGTGATTCATAGACTCTCATACCTCTCAGTCTCCAGTGTTGGGTACGAAATCTCACAGGCCAATTTCCATGTGTTTACTCAGCTACATTAGCCTTTCCTTCTGAGAAACACTGTCCTGACAACAAGAGAAATTACCTTTCTTCACACCTCTCATGTTTGGGTTGGGCAGATGCAAGGGTGTTGTTTCTGATTTTATCCAAGCTGCTTTATTCCTGCTTGCTTTGGTGTGCCTGCTGTCTTCCGGAGAGCATTCCCTGCAGTAATAAGGTGGCATCTCCCCAGACTGCCTCCAAGCTACGGCTGACATTCATGCTGCAACCCATCCTCCGTCAGAGGGTGAGCAATCAATTACAGATAGTCAACAGCTCCTCAGAGCAGATTTTCCAAGAGCCAGTGAAAAATAAGGAAAATGCTAATAACTATGTCAGCTACCCCATGCTTCTTACAAGAAAGCAAGCAGATAAAGAGCTTAGTGCCTCAGCTGATAGCCTCTCTCACACAGGCTCACATAGCAGCCAAAAGCCACTTTCCATGTGCTCCCACAGCTGGGACACAGCTCCAAGTAGGGGGCAGGAGAGTGAGGGAGATCATATCGGTTGTTTTCAAGAATGGATGGAAAAATGTAGTTTTTCCAGTTAAATCCTTCACTGATATTAGGGACAGGCAAAAATACTCTCACGCTGACATCCCACCAAAATCAGAAGCTGCTTCTGCCACTCTCCTGCCTCCCACCCCCCACACTAGTGAGGAGACCAATGTCCCTCTTCCTAAAATTCAATGCTGGGGGCCAGCTGGGCCTGTCAGTGGTACCAGAGCATTGAGCAAGCCTATGTATAAGCACCGCATTCATGCACACCATTCAGGATATACACACAACAGGGGCTGAATTTTGTTGTTACAGACTCACTCTGCTTTGGCTCTTCTCAGCTTGTGAGTACTTTTCCTTTATAATCTGCACAGCGCTCAAGCTCCGTAATTTTCAGCACATGCACATAGCATTTTCTGTGCCTGCTGCTTCTCAGAACACTTTGAACAGGGTCAGTAAACACACATTTATGCCGATGTTGGCTTCTTTTGTCAGAGCAGAAATAGTCCAGCTCCGTCCCACAGACCTCCTACTGCTCTGCATGTGTTAGAGCCAGTTCAAGTGCCTCTGCCGTGCCCTGCCAGCAAACACGCTCTACCCTCACACCCTCTTGCTTTCCCTCCCACCCCCCTCCATCTTAGGAAATAATTAGCAAAGAAGAAATAATAAAGCAATATGGAGTGCACTTCTGAGGCTTCCGACAGCTGTTGGCAGCCACTCTCATACTCCTGGTGCTGCTCCACTTCCCCAGAGAACCACATAAGCCTTCCCTTCCAGGTGCCCCCAGCCTCTGTGCACCTGGGCTGAGGTCAGGAGAAGAGGAAGGCACTGGTGTAACACCAGCCTCTTGCAACATATGGAAATTACAGGAATGGGGAAAGTGCATTTCCCTCGGGGCAGAAAAAGCAAGCCTTTGTGGAGTTGCAGTGCCCCGCTGCATTGACACCCTGCCATAATGAATAGGTAGGCTGTAGGTACAGGCTATTAATAGGCCCTACAAAGTGCTATTAAAGCAGCATACACATCTGTGGTATTGCTTGCCTCAGCCAAAAGTGTCACAAATTATGAGCACAAAAGCAGAAAAGGATATCACAGCCTGATGAGCACTTGTGAGTGATTTTGCAATTTGAGAGATAATGGAGCAACAAGTCTGCAGTCTGCAGAGCTCCCTGGCACCAAGACAGGCACCGAGGGGACATGCCTTCACTTCCTACTTCTCAGAAGAGATGGCCAAAGGGAAAGACACAACCCCTTTGCTATCTCCTCTCAGATCTCAGCTGCTCTACCAAGAGCCACTACAAAGGTGTCTGTAAACAGCAATGATGACATTTCCTCCATAAGTGCCCAAATAAGTGTCAAGTCCTCCACCAGAGAAGTACAGCCAGGGAGCCAAGCAATATGTTATTCTTGCACAAGGCCAGACATAACCAAGCACTCCTAATGGGACTGGGGCAAGGGCTTTGCCATCCATTAGCTCCCTGCTGAGCATAAAAGTCTTTGGCTGCATGGATGTACTGACAGGGCATGTTCGTATGCTCTTCCTCTAAATAATGGGAACAAACAAAAATATGGACTGCTGTAAAAGCCATGAGAGATGCCTGTAGCTGCAGTCCTGCAAGAACAGGATTACTGGTTCTGGGCAGCTTAGAAGCAGTGGGAATAGCTGTTCAATAGCATTTTGTCTAATATCTGGTCCCACCTGTGGACTCCTGCACCAGGGAGATGAGGATTTTCTGACATTCCAGGAATCTCTGTGCCACCCTGTGTAGTCTGGAACATTCCTTCCACCTTGCCATGTATATAACACATGTTCACTAGTTTTCACTGATGTCATATAATTGCAATATCCTTATCCGATTAGCAAGCTCAGGCATGCTTGGCTCATGTTGTATCTCAATTAATTTTACCGACAAACATTGATGTACTAAATCCTGAAACAATGCCTACGTAACTCCCCAGGGCATTGTTTTGATTCCACCCTGGAACAAGGTCACTCTCCTCTTGACTGATGGTTTTTCATTCTTTATCTTTTCCTAACAGTTGTTTCTTAAACAAGATTTTCACTGGCAATAAAGAGAATAATCCTCACAAACTGTTTCAAAATTTAATGTCTCCTGCTAGCTGTCGTTCAGAAGCTTAAAGTACATATTTTAATTTTTACTGCTTGTTGGATCCAATAGCCAAATATGGGTTCAATGTCTAAAGGCTTCCTCTGACAACCTGAGTACCCTGAAAAACAGAGATGCACAGCTAGCAAACACACAGTCTCCAAAATAAACCTGGTTGCATTTGCAGAGTGCCAAATGTACTGACCTGAAATTTTCAGACTGCTGTTAGTGGCCAGGCCAAAGCACTGCATTCTGCACCCTACATGCCCCTGTGGCCCGATGTGCACACCTGGTGCTGGCAGGTATCTTCTACCGAGGACAGCTGGGAGAATCTCTCAAGGAAGATGTGCTTTCACTATTGCCTAACCTACTTGCCCATACATCCCAACTGGATGGGAGGACCATGGGTCCTTTCCATGATGTTTCTTTTACTCCCTGCCTTATCAGCTCTGCTGGAAAAGAGTTTTGAGCTATTCCAGGATCCTGGCATGCTGCCTCACCCATCCTGCCTGCTGCTCCCAGGACCACCCAGTCCACCCCATCAGTATATTATACTCCAGTGAATATTACAAGCCACTTGTCTGGAGACCATGAGTCTCCAGCCACTTACACCTTTTGAAGCTTTTTCAGCATCCAGGGCACCCAAAAATTTGTCCCGCATGCTGGGTGGATGGTGGGGGACTGTGGAACTCTGCTGAGGGGTTCAGCTCCAGACTTTGCTTCCAACGAATGACCTGCAAGTGAAATGTAGGAAAAGTAGTATCCAGATCATCATCTGGTATAAATCAACAAAGCCCCACTAAAGACATTAAAGCTCTACTGGTTTACACCATCTGGGAATTTGGCCACAGGGGAGGACTTAATGTTTTTAGCCTTTATCACAGATATACATGGAAGGAAGGCTAGTGCCCTATCTGCTCTCAGCTAGCGTTGCCAACCCCTACAGAGATCAATAGGAGCTCCCTGCTCACATCAAGAGCAGAATGATGCCCTAAAATTAGCATGTGTTTGAATCAGTGCATTGTATCTTGTTTGCAGATTAGTAGCACTGAGCAGATATTGAGGGCATCGGAAAGCTAGCCAGTTTAAACAAAGTAAGAATTGACCTAAATTTCAGCTAAGCTGAAACTGATCTTTTTGGAATGGAGAGAGAAGAAAAGGTGTCCAGAAATACTCATGGTTTTGTTCATTTGGTTATTTCAGGCACCTAGCTTCAGCAGACAAGAAATAGTAAAATTTCACATAGTTGGATCAAACCAGGAGGTGTTGGATTCCTGTCCTCAGAATGGAAAGCTTCAATTCTAATTTATAGACCAAACAGATAATGACAAATAGGCTTTGGGTGGTTTATCTAAATCCTCCAAACCTGTGCCCATCAACTAGCTATAAGCTTGGGCAACAACTTGGTTAGTCCAGAGTGTCTCACAAAGACAAATCATATTTGCTGTGCAGTGTTTCACATATTTCTGCATGCTGTCTCACAACCATATTCTAAATAGCAAAACTGAAGGAAATCTGGAGTGAAATGAAAGGAACATGTTCATCCTTTATATTTATGGTAGCAATAAATTTCCTTAAGGTGCTGCCTTTTTCATTTAATGCAGTAAGTACCAAATATGGGCTGGGTAATGGACATTTTATGAATCCAGCCTTGCCTTGAGCAATTGATTGCTTAATTGAAAAGATTAAAGATTGAAGCAGGCAAAAATAAGAAAGTGAAAAAATAAAATAATGACCATGAACAGGCTATGATTATATATCAGTTTCAACAAGTTAGCAGATAAATTACAATAGAAGATTTAATATAATTAAAACTGCAATACACAGCCTTTTCCTCTAAGAACACTTCTGTAATATTTTACAACTTCTGTAGCTTACTGAAAGTAAAAAGTCCCACACTCTTCTTGGTAGTTTATGTTTCTTTAAACCAAACAAGATTTTTTTTGGCATTGTGTATTTCTTTTTCTGTGGATAATATTTTTCCTGCTGGAAGAAGGTAGAGGGTGTATGCAGCGAACCGTTTCCTCTAGGTCCTAGCATACTTCCTCCATCTGTATCTAAGCCAGGAGCCAAAAAAGACCCAAGTGAGTTGCTATTTCACAATGCAGAAGTGTAAGCACTCTTGTTTTCTTTCTGCTGTTTATTCATCTAGCTGTGCCTTTTTCTTGTTCATAGAGATATATCTTCTTTTTTTAATCCAGTATAGCCCATGGATGAATGATTAGAGATCCAGTGAAAAGAAAAATTACTGAAATGGACTGGTTACTGATGTGAGGTGTTTTTGCTAGTGTATTTATCCTCTGATTCTGCTGTTATGAATAATACACATATTCATCATGCCACTGCTTCAAGGAACAATGTTCTCATCCAGGCTCTCTGTGCATTTTAAGTAGCTGTGGCTTCCCCTGAGATCTGGGACTAAAGGACTAAACTTATCTTTTGTGTAAACGCTACAGAGATCAGTGAAACCACTGAGACCCAGGATGAATTTGACCCAGGGAGAGAGACTCTCAAGAGCCCCATTTAATCTCTGTCACAGCATGATTTTCCCCAGGAATCACCATAGCCATCCATCTCTCTAACACACATAATAAATAATTTACTCACAGATATAAGGGAACACTTTGCTTCCATCTACTAATGATTTTAGCTCTGAAAGGGGCTCTACCATGCTTAAACCCTCTTTACATTGCCTGAGAGATTCAAAGTACCATTATGATAAAATGAGATGACAAGAAATGGAGACAGTACAGCACAGTAGTTGTCAGCATTTCCACTGCAATTTTCAGGTGGATCTTCAGCTATTTAAATACCCAAGTGAGATTCATCTGAAGTCGCATCAGCTGTCTAGTCAACAGAGACCAACATTTCTATGGGGGTCTTTCTGTATTACAGATGGAGCCTACATGATGCATAAAAGTTTTGACAGCTAAAGCCAAGTGAGATGAATCCCATTCCTAAATATCTGTTTGAACTCAGTCCCTTCTCATCAAGCTTGGTGTACCCCTGACACTTGCCTTGTGTACTCTCTTAAGGCACAGTGAAGGGGCAACAGTAGGACCCTGGGATTTGGCTTCAGCCATCTGCAAGTGCCTCCCTGCAAACACCAGATTTGGAAACAGGATACAATTGCAAATGTCAAGATAGTCCGCATCTCCAGAGGCCAGCTTCCAGTCTTGCTTACACACTGGCCTGAGGCCTGCTGAGTGTGGCAAGTACAGCAGCAATGCTCAGAACTAATGTCGGTGTAGCAGAGAAATGTACTTGCTGCAATCCTTTCCACACCCGCACAGGGTCTGTCCTCTATCTGACTGATCCCCATGTTATGTATATTTGAATACTCTCCTCTCCAGGTCAAAAGTACCTGAATGCTGGCTTTTCCTATCAACTGCTGTTCCACTCTAGAAGCTTCCAATATAAGTCTTTCATGATAGCTTTAATATCTCTGCTTAATTTCCTCCTTCATCTGCCCTTTTTTATTGCCCTAAGTAATTCATTTCCATCCCTGGCACTGCACCTTTTAAGAATTGATTTAGAATTAATACATGAATAAAACAGTATAAATAATGTATGGTTGCTGTATTTAATATTAATAGCCATTAAATGAGGGAAAAAAATTTCATACCTGCAGATGATTTGAAAAAGGACCGTGGAGCCATAATGTTATATTTCAAAGAGAGACACTGAGGTTGCCCAATGCTTCCAATCAAAAGAGATTTTTTATTTCAGTTGCCTACAGATTTGTCAGACTTCTCTCCTGCAGAGATTCTTTGGAGTATAGACTTTTGCCTCAGAGTGAATTACTGACTGTAATGCACATTGTGGAAAACACGTCCCAAATAGCTCAGACATTTCTGTGAAGGAAACAAGACAGAAAAGTGTGTTGTCTGCTGACCTAAGACAAGCTGAGTGAGCAGAGCTAGCAGCACTGTGCTCTGGAGCAAGAACCAGGCAGAGATGTGGGCAGTCTGTCTTGCAATGTCCCTGTGAAAATTCACCTCCTCCCCCAAATCTGGCTTTGTGAATGTGTTTGAACCTACCAAGCACTGACTTGCTGGAACACCTCTGTATGCATTTCCTTGCAGAGGGCATGCACCAGCCTGATACCAAGGAGTCTGTCCTCATTTCTGTGCATCACAGCAAGCCTGAGCTCTCACAGCAAGGAGAACCAGGATGGGGGATGAGGACAGGAGCCATGGTGGAAAATAAGACCACAGGCTGGCAGGGCAAGGACCAGGAAGGTAAACTAGCAATTAGAGCAGAGTCCCAATGCGGTGAGGAGACCTGGATTTAGTAAAACTGGGAATTAAGGAGGTTAAGATAGAAAAGAAAAGACTGGGATGGGCAATGCCATTCACAGAGATGCTGAATTTCCCACCTCTGGGCATTTCAATGTGCTGTATCCCATAGCTCGTGCACACTACAGTGTACCCAGAACTTCGACAGAGCCATGACCTTCCCCACTGCCTCTCAGGGATGGGTACCAAGAGGAGAAAAGGCTGAGACCAAGGAGACCAACATCCTCAGGATATGTTCCATAAGCAAGGGGTTAATGCTAGTCAGAGCACTCACACAGGTGTAGTGAGTCAGGACCAGAACTGATGGCTGTCAAGGAGGGTATACAGGAAACTTCCACTCTTTAGGAAGGAAGACAGAGGGGAGAAAGGATTGTTTTTATTCTCAATGAACACAGAGTTTTCTCCATCAGAACAGGGATTTCACCTCACTTTTTAATGAGTCAGTCAAAGGGTCCTTTTTTTCACACACTTTTCCACTGTGCAGACACAGCCCTGAAAGCTTTTCTTGTTGTAACTTTTCCTTACCTACTTGTGCAGTTGTCATCCCACTGTGACCTCATGACCCTAGCAGGTTAAGTGAGGGGAAAAGGAGCTTTGTGATGTTTTCACATCACAGACACCTTGGTCAAGCTTCAGCTTCAATGGCTGGGCTTCTAGAAGCAAAAAAAAGGTTGTTTAAAAGAGACTTTATATGCCTCTGTTGATGGTTTTGCGAATCTGTTATTAATTTTTCTGTTTGTGTGTGATTATTTCTGAGGCTAAGAAAGGAAGGAGCCAGTACTGAAGGTGGTAGAGCTCAGAGAAGCTTCTTCCACAATGAGTCCCTGCAGTGCCTGATCTGTGGGTGATTAGTCCTCCTGCACTTTGCCTTGTCTAGAACCCTTCTCTGCTCTGGTCCCAGCTGTTTCCATAGTCTCCCTCAGAAGAGGGGTTGTTTATTCATACTCGGGTAACCTTCTCAGAAATAGGCAATAAGGATTTCCAAATCATCCTAGTGATGACAGTAAATTCCCAAATTCAGGATGTGTTTTGTATGCTGTTCACTCGTGATAGCAGCCTGACTTTAGAGAAAAACAACTTCAGTCATTGAACAGCAATACTTCAAGACATAGTTTAGCTACAGGGCTGTCCCATGCCACAACTCAACTCCATCATATTCAGCTAAAGAGGCAGGACTCAGCACTTCCAGATGAAAGAGTAATTCTCTAGCACCAGGAAATGAATGGCCAGAGACTACAGGATACACCTGATTTTTAAAAAATATTAACATATTTAAAATATTTCTATAATATTAAATAATAATTTTGCTCAGAGCTAATTTAATAAGGCAGAGCAAGGTAAGCTGACTAGACCCTTCTCAGCCCATGCCCACACCATATCTGACATCCACGTCCAAAGACCTGAGAGCCAGGTGGGGAACAGGCTTCTCTGAAGCAGCCTAGTGGGGGTGAAGCGATCATGCCCTACACAACAGCAATTCAAATTTGGCAGAGGTCTGAGGTGATTTTTGCTGCTAGAGGAAAACACGTTTGCACAGAGGGACCGTCACCAGTTACACTGCATGCCTGTCTGCCTGGGGCATGACGGACAGGGCAGACCTGCAAGGGCTGCGTGCCCAGAGGCCACTGTCGGGCCATGGCTTGTCGGGAGTGTCTAGAGAGTGGCAAACGGTGCAGGCAGACAGAGGGGCTGAGTGCCTTCGCCCACCCCTCCCACGGTACAGCCCTCCCTGGGCAGCTGAGGCTGCAGGGCCGAGGCCATATGTGGAGCAGAGAGCAAACACAGGGAGTGTGACTGAATGCCTGAAGTCTGAATTGCCGCCGCTTTCTTGGAAGTTGCGTGCTGCACTTCCCGGGTGAGCAACGTGCTGACAAACTGTGCGCCTGTCAGTTCTGAGAAACAAAAGAGAATGAAACTGTAAGTCGCTGAGTTGCTCAACCTTTGCTGTGGTTTGGCAACAAAAAATGTGTAGGAATTTGTTACTACTAACTGCAAACTGATGGACGAGTCCACTTGGGAGCAAGGTATATTGGGAACATCTTAACATGTGAAGGAAAGGAGGAGCATGGGAGCCAGGTTTTAAATGGAGGTGAGAAATGTTGCGTGTCACAAAGAACAAGACAATTTGCAGGAATGGGGACTGCAAGGTCTCAGCTCCCTGACAGCATCTGAAAGTCACCCTCCTGATCCTCTTCTGCTCCTGCTCCTGCTCTGCTCTTCTGTTTGCCTGACCTCACTTTCCCCTCAGTGATGTGTCTCAGGTGCTGTCTAATGATCCCTCAATCTCCTTCAATTCTCAGAAGTTTAGTGGAAGCTGCAAAAGTTAGATCTTCCCCAGCTCCAGTGAAATGTAAGAAGTCCATAAGGAAGGACCACAAGGCAGAGTCACCGCAGCCAGTGGAGATGGAGCAGGTGTGTGGCTGAGAGCTTCATGTCTGAGGGCATTGAGGGAGGCATGGAAGTACAAGGTACCCTCTAGTCCTTCCAAACAAGGGAGCTAGAAGTGCTCAACAGAGGAAACAACTGACCACATTATCAATGATAGCTGAAGTCAGACATGATTGCTGAAGTGGACTCTGTGCTGGAGTGGTACCAAAGGAGTTGTAAGATCCAGAGTGGTCTTCATCTGCACTTCCCATGGTATCATTTGCCTGAGATCTCCCTCAGAGTCATCTCTGTGTTCGCCAGATTATCTGGATGAGTTGAAGGAGCTGTCATGCCATAGCTGGAAACTATGTTCACCCCCCAAAATGTGAGACTCTGAGAGCCATGCCCACTCCAAGTGCAAATGTCAAAGCACACACACAGCTGTGGAGACCTTCCTGGCCAACCAGGCTGCTGCCTCAGGGAGTTTTTTTTCCTCTAGTTATGGCAGGAGAAAAGAGGCTCCCTTCATAGTCCTCTCTGCTCCTTTCCCCAAACAGTTGTCAGTGCCTCACATTTTCGACAGCTACTTTGTAATAAGAAGCACTTTACCAAGCCTACCCTCACTTCATGTGTGCAGTGCCAGCTGTCAAAGCAAAACATGTAGTTTTTTTTACCCTGCCCTGCGGGCTGTGCATGCTGAGTCTCGTCCTTCCAGCCTTAGCCAGCTCCAAAAGAAATAGGATTGAATGCAAAGACTGAGGCCCAGAAGCTGTCCTGTTCTAGAGCTGCAGGAGCCTCTGCCTCGACGTGCGTAGCTAATAAGTGTGTCCTGTTGAGTCCCTTCTCTAGCAGCCATGAGGATATGGTCTTGACTTTGACATGACCTAGTCATGCCTCTTGCCTGACTCCTGCATTGTTTCAAAGGCAGAATCCGAGGATTTGCTGTCACTTTAAAGCGTTCGTCATCCTCCACCGCTCAGTCATTCTGCCACAGGACTTGGGGGCAGCCTGAGTGTGATGCAGCAGTTCAGCTGCCTCAGGGCAGCAGATGCAATCTCTCTCCAGCAAGTTCAGGTCCTGTTTGCGGTCAAACCTTGGCTTGTGCTGCATGCAGATGGTGGCATGCACCCACAGAAATCTGCTTAAGAAATACACACCTTGCCAGCTGAGAGGGAAAGGGATTTGGAGGTGGAAAGGTGCTGAACAGCCACCATCACGCTTCTTGCTTCCTGTTCAGCAAGCTGTCCAGCTCTACAGCTGCTCTCAAGGGCTGCGGGCAGAGTCAGGCAGACACTGCCTGCAGAAAACAAATCCCACTTCCCCCAACATGGCTGTCGGTACCCAGCAGAGATGCTGAAATTCACCTGGACCCCAGGTGGTTGCAGACAGCAGGACTGCAAATGCCCAGATGCAACCTTTCCGGTGACTGCCTCCATGCTGGGGCTGGGCTGGCAGAGCTGCCGTGGCCAGCTCTCCATCCTCACCGTGAAGCAGCCTCACACCCAGTGGCCTATCCCTTCCTCCCAGAAGGCCACTCTGGCTGCTCCTGACCGGCTGCCCGAGCAGCATGAGGCAGAACCGTGGCAGAGATGGAGGCACAACGGCCCGATGTTATTGACTCCAGCCAGCGAGCGGGCAGTGTAATCTGTCTGCTTTTGTTCCGTTCGCTTGGTGGTGTGCTCTCATTAGCCCCCCACCAACAGTCAACCTGTCAGCAGGTCTGCGCTCCAACTGCCTGACCTCTGACTTCCACTCATTCTTCCACAAATTAATTTCCCAAATTGACAAATTAAAGTGCACAGTATGCCCAAGGTCACTAAATCACACTGGGTTCTGGTAAATGTCAACTAGCGTCGAGGGGAGAAAAAAAGGAGAAAATAGGGGGAGGGAAGGGATAGAGGGTAAAAAGGGATAAAGAAAAAAAAATATTTGTTTGAAAGAAATGGACAAAAACTCTGAACTGTAGTTTCTGATTTGCAGAGGATGTTGCTGTGTGAGAGCAATTAAAATGGAGCCTGACGACTCCCCCGGCACACAAGAAGGGCTGAAACATGTCTGGCCAGATCCCTGTGCTCCCTCAGGTCACCCTAACAGCTTCCCAAAGTGGCCTTGGTTGGCCCACAAAAATGGTGAAACTGTGAAGCCCAGGCTGGGTCTCATCTCACTTGCCGTGCCACCACACTGACATGGTGCAGTCAAGTTTTTCTTGATACCAGTCAGTCAAATGGGAATGCCAGCCAGAGGCTGGGCACAGATGTTAGGCAAGCCAGTGCACACAGGTACCCAGGGAGAGGGCAGGAGGGCAGACTGACATGGGGAAGCCCCAGGGAGTGAACAGTATTTACCATTGCACCAAGCCTCGTGGAGCCTTGGGTGCCAGCCAGCGAGATATGGCCACGAGGGACCTGCAGGGATATCAACCCCATGACCCTGCTGCCACTGTCACCACATTGTACAATCCTTCCCACAGGCAGAATTAATGCCTTTCTGCCATACCCCCTGCCCATGAATGACCAGAAACCCTGAAATCCTCAGTGTATCCATGGTCAATTTGTATTTGTTCGTGTGCCAGCATTGTCTTGATCTGAACTCGTGCTTTCCTCTCCATTGTATTTACCCACTGCTTATTTAAAGAAAGCCACTGTGTCACCTCGCAGCTGCCACTCACTGGGCGATGGACACCAGAGCTCATACGATCCTCTGATGCTCCTAATGGCCCATCTCTGCAGCTGCGCTGGCAGGGCTTCATCTTTCCTGACCACGACAGACAGCAGAGCTCCAGGGGAGATCTCACCCCTCTCCAGTGGCATTAATACTTCCCTGCCTCTTGGGAAGGCTGTGACTCATTTACCCTACACTCCCATTTGTCTTTTTCAAGGTGGCGTGATATCGCTGCTTCTTAGTTACTCCATCAACGAATACACCCAGGTCTTTCTCTTCTACGCTTGTTTTGAGCTGATAAGCTTCCAGCTTATAGTGGAAATTCATGTTATTAGTCCCTAAGTGCATGACCTTGCACTCTGTAATATTGAATTTCATCCCATTTCTATTAGTCCAGCCCTCAAGGTCAGTCAGTGCTTCCTGTATCATACCCTGATCTTGCATAATAACCATGGTCCCAAACTTGCTGTCATCTACAAATTTCATCCACACACTCCTACCTTCCATCATGAGGCCATACTGAAAATATTAAACAGAATCAAACCCAAGATTATTCCCTGAGCAACTGCACAAGCAGTCCCCTCCTCCAGCGTGATCTTGCCCACAACAACATCACTTATATTCATCCCTTCCTTAGCCAGACCTCCACACACTGTTCTTCTGCCTATCATCCCTCACTGAATAAATAACTTCCCATGTGGCATCATATCAAATTCTTCGCTGATAGGCAGATAGATCAGCCATGTTTCCTTTATGAAGAAAATTAATTAGCTTTCTTTGATAAGTCATCAGATTCTTCTGGCACAATTCACTTTTGATAAAACCAGGCAGCATACAGTCTCGCTTTCTATTTGTGTCCTTTTTTCTTTCCTGTACAGACCCCAAAGGTGTTGGCCTTGCACAGAGTGCTGATGAAAGCACACTGGCCATGCAGACAAAAGCAGCAATCGTTGTCCCATTAGTGGTGTTTTCATTTTAGGAGGACACAAGGAAAAAAGTGCCACTGTTGCAGTGATCCTTCCTCTGCCCTGCTTTCTGTATCCCTTCCCCTTGCACAGTGTTGAAGTGGCAGCATTTGGCACAAACCCTGTCCAAATCAAGGTATTGTACCTTGATTTGCCTACACTACCAACAATTGGTGTTCATTAAAAACACTACAGAGCAGACTTAGACCAGACACTCCTGTTCCATTCTCCCAGCACTTGACACTATGTGGTCCTGCTGAAATTCCTGGGACTGTTCATAGAGTCAACTATTACTCTATAAACTGGGTTCAGTGGCTGCCATCTGGAGCAATTTTATGGCTTGCCTGAGTTGTTTCCATGATCAGTTTGGACAGAGGTCAGCAAATATGAGAACTCAGCCTACATTTGTTATCCTCATTGTTTTTGTTGCTTATCAGTGCACTCTCCCAAGGAATTATGCTTTCAATAGGCTCCACTGTAGGGTTGTTCCCTTAACAGACATACAGTCAGTGCCATCCTATCATTCAGGAAGTCACTGAGAAGCAGAGAACTGAGGTTTTACTCTTCCTGCATCAAGACAAAACCATCAATCTGCAATTACTTGAAACAGTTTTGTGATCCTGCAGGGCTCAGCTCTGCACAGTGCGCTGTACTGGGAAAGAGGTATGGGACAAGACTTAGGGCACTCATAGGCAGGATGTGAAATGTTGTAACCCTGGTGGGCAGAGGTTATTCCATGGCTGCATCGTGGTTCTGTGAAATGGATCCCTGCATCATTCACTCTGTAAGCAAAGAACAAGGAGAAATGACAGCTCTCATCCCCTCCCATCTTCTCCTTCTTAGGCATCGGTCCCAACTGCACAAGGGAAAAGTTGTGAGGTGAAGCTATGCTTCTTGAAGGAAAGCATGACAATACATTCTCTTAAGTCTTAGAGGGCAGCACTATGGTTTTGAACAGAAATCCCTCTGGGTTCCCCTGCCCACCAAGCCTCTCCTCTGACTTGCAGAAGGGTAGGCACTTCCTGCTCCTCTCTGTCATGGGCACTTGGAGCTAAGTAGGGAGAGACATGGACTCTGCCTGTAATGCCAACATTTGCTGCAGCAAAAAACTAGTCAGTCAAATAGTCCTGTATATTTTTATGTGTTTGGATAAAAGATGGAATCTTCCTATCACATGTCTGAGGGGAATTCTTATGCACCTTGACTCCCTTGCACCAGCATGTAATCTGGGTTAGAAATCAGCAGAATAAGCTCCTAACTCATCTGAGCATGGTCGGGCAGGTATGAATCTGTGCATGTCACATGGAAACTGCTTTCTTCTTCCCTGCTCCCACCTGGTAAAACAGAGTAAAAGCAAATCAGCATCTGAAGAATTTTGTTGGTCTTGGGAAGGGAATTTTACTATGGTTTATCTAGTTCCCTGTAACAATGACATTGCACCTCTCCAGCTAGCAGTTCAGCTTATGAAATATGCTCATCTGAGTAAAATATTGTCGTCACCCAGAAGTTTAAGTGTTTCTTTTAAGACAACTAATTGATTCTGTTGCTCTGATATCCTCTTGCAAGGGATTCCAGAGCCTAGAAACATTAACAGGCAAATGCTCTGGCACCAGCTGTCTTAAGCCTAAATCTAGTCTCCACCAAAAGGCTGGCATTAGATGTCTTCTCATTTTACATGTTTGCATTTTTAAAACAACATTCCACAGTTTTGAGGCTACTGTAGGCTGGCTGAAGAATCAATTTGGTGACCTGCAATCTGAGGCTTACCCCAGGAGAAGAAAAGCAATGACCACAATAGAAAAGATAGCTGTAAGTTCTTTGCGTCAGCTCTAGAGAGTGTGCGTCTCTCAGAACATGGACTTAAACTAGTGTGACTGTGTCATTTATTCTTCTGGGTCTGGGGACCTGTCCAGTCTAAGTAAAGGCGCGTGTTTTGTTTCCATATTGATTGAAACACATGAAAATTCTACCCTCTGCTTTTAATACTGCATGCTGCTGCTCATGACAACAATGTTCTCCTGAATGCTGCACTGGGCAAACAGGAAAGGTAAACTCAAGGGGACAAGTCTTACAGCAACTTCTTGGCCAACACAGCTTGAAGTCCCAGAGTACTAACCAGAATCACTTCTCCCATCTTGTAACACCTAGTGATGTTAATTTAAGAGAGATCAAGCCTCACTCCCTAGTCCTCATGTCCCTTTTCAGGAAACACGGGAAGTGAAAACCACAAACCACAGAGAATGTAATAATATTCAACCAGGCTACCAGTTTAAACCTCTAGCTTGGAGCTGTCAGGGACACACTCTAGATTTACCCTAGTGCATGTGAAATCAGCATTCAACCTGTTTCTTTCACAGCAGTCTGCTAGCTGTGATTAGAGTCTACACCTGGGATTTGCTGCTTCCAGTGTTGTAAAATAAAGCACAAAAAAAACAAACACATAAGTGAAACACAGGCACAGGAAAAAAAGGCAAGATCATTTATTATAACCAAAACTTTGCACTTCATGTCACCAAGTGGACTTGTCAGTCTCACATGCATAGCCAAGGAAATCAACCCTAGACCCCAGAAATTATGCTACATATCATATGACCTGCTGGCATATTAATACCCTTTCTTTTAAAATCTTTGCTCTCCCTTTGGAGCCTGCCCTCTCACTGGGGATCAGACTGACACATTATAGGCTCAGTTTTCTTTCTGAGCTGACAACTCGTCCAGGAAGAGCTGGCTAGGATGTCAGTCTTTGGAGGGTATGTAGAAAATTCCAGTGTGCAATTTGCATATCATCACTTTACTGGAAGGTATCGTAAGAAGAAATAAATATTTCTCTCTTATAGGAAAATACCTTCATCTTTTAGCCAGCGTATCACACTTGAATTAAAAAAAAATAATAATTTTCATTGAGTTTCACTAGGTGACCATCTTCTCAATAATGATGAGCTGAGAAAAAGACAGTGCAGATGCAACCACTCTGGGCATCTCCCTTTCCCCTTTCCCCACATCTATTTATGGAAATTGAAATATAGTCCTTATTTTAGGTGACTCCAGTTGTTACCTTTTGAAAGCTTCCTGAAAAGCTGCCTATAAAAAAGAACTCTGTATAAAATGAAGTCTAGAAAGATAAAATAGGAAACAGAAAACTGGAGAAATTGATTAGTTGCTTCCACCATCTTCCTAACATGTAGACTTTGATCACAGACAAATCATTACTGAAAATGATAAATTGTGGGATTTTTAAACAGGGCAGATGATTATGTAATTATGGGAATATAATATCACCTCATACTAGAGCAACCATCTTGTAAGTATTTTTACCATGCAACAGAGGCTTCATTTCTCCAATCACATTTTAAGTATACACTTCATGGACATAGAATTATATAAACTCAGAGGAAGAGCTACACCTGGACACCAGAGGCTACATACTCATACCAGTGACCTTCTCAGGGGAGGCCCCTCATAGGAGCCCAGACTGACTGGTGTCTGGGAAATATGTGCCTCTCTTCCCCACAGGTGGGTCCTCTTAACTCAGCAATGAGAGCAAAGTCCACATACAGGTCAGCTACTGCTGGTGTCTCATTTACAAACTAGCCTTTGGATGATGCCTGTGGTCAAGAGAGGGATGAGCAAAAATCTTACCTTCCAGGGCTGCAAACCCTCAGCTTGCTCCCAGGACCTCAGCAGGCCTAGCAGGCAGTCCAGCAGCACAAGGAGAGAGGAAAAACACTACCGTAGCAGCTGTGGAGGCAACATGCTCTAACACAGAAACCTTGATGCCTCTTTTGTGCAGTGTCCCCTCCACCTAATTTAAAAAAAAAAAAAAACAAAACAAGCAAGGTTATGATTTTGTCATCTTCCTCAATTCCCTACCTCATATCACTCTAAAAAGACAGAATTCTCTCACCTCATAAAGAACAGATCTGAAAAAATGAGTTATTTGCACCTTCTCAAACACCACCATGTTCCCCAATAAAGCCTATCAGAATTCAACCCCCCGTCAGTGACTTGGAAAAATCATCAAGGGGCAGGCTATAAAAGTTTTTAAAAGTGAAGAATTTGGGAAACTACCTATATTCTGTCTTTATTCTATGAGCTGTTTGTACATGTTTTGGAGCTTCTTTCACAGGAAAGGTATTACCTTTCAGAGACTTATCACCAGGAAAGCAAGCATCTTAAAATTAACTCAGACTTGTCTTATCTGGACAGATGAAGGATCAGAAATGTATGAGCTCTTTTCTCCCAACTTTCGTTGAGCAAAATCATTTCTCCATAGAGTTACTTGCAGAAGTGGAACTGGGAGACTGCTTCCAGGGCTCTTGCTATTTCCTCTGGAGAGCAATGCCCATATGACCACACAGTGCTTAAAAAACCAGCATGATATAACACCAAGGAGGGACAGCTGAGTGCCCAAGAAGAGTTTTTTGCATTTTGCATCTTAAAAATGTGGTGTGTTCCAAGTTAAATCCTTTCATCTGCATTCTTCTATCCGTAAAGCAGAAAGTAAGAAGGCTGTGGCTCCCAAAAGTAGCTTTACATATAGACACAATCTTCCACATCTGGGACTATCCAGAGGTTTTCAGCCCTGCAGCTCCAAATTCACCTGTCTCAATGGCTTTGTCCTGATTTTGACACGTTTTTGCTCCAGTCCTTTTGTAACTTTCCTACTGGCCAGGTCATTAAGGGCCAAAAGCACTTTAAAACCTCATTCCAGATCTCTGCAGCTAACAGTGTACATGTCTACCACAGCTAGGTGAACAAGGACACAGCTACAAGCTCATGATAGAACCTTTCCTCTCATTCACTGAATACCAGGGAAGTCCATGTCTCTTCAGCTAGTTAACTTCTGCGAGAAGACTTTTTCTCTCAACAATTAAATAAAAATTACCCCTAAGTCAATTAACTGACTGGTAATGACTGTACCTTCTTTCCAGTTTCTCTCCTGTTATCATTTGTAGCCAAAAGAAGCCATGCAGATTTAGTCAGTGGAAATAAAATGTTGTGGGAAGTTCTATATCCACAACGTTGCTGTTGTTCTCCAAGGATCCCTTTCAGAGGTTCTCCTGATGTTATGAAGTTGCATCCTTCAGGTTTAGGGGATGGTATGTTAGCCTGCATTTCATGGGCTTATTTTTCCCTGGAGGGCATAATGTGGTCCATGGTGTTTTTCCTGTACAGGAAGCTCACACCATCTTTGAGGAGGAGCTGGGATTTCAGTCAGGAAATCTCTGAACAGTAACTAAGTACTTTTCAGCATCAACTATGGTTGGCTGTGTAGTTTCATCCACAGATGAATCATCCTTAAAAATAAACACCCTGGGTGGGGCATGGATGGGTCTCCCTCCTTGTCCCCACCCTCAGTGCTTTGAATACTAGTGTGTTTGATTTTTAAAACATATGTCTAACAAATGTAGCAGTGATAATGAGGAACATGTCAATCTGCCATGTTTCCTGTTCAAATTTCCATTTTAATTTCTAAAGTTCAAGTACATCTTGATCCCCACAAGATAAACATGAGCAAGTACAAGAGAAGTGTGAAGGGAAGAGGTGAGAGCTCAGAGCTGCAATGAAAGCCAGAACCACTGCACAACACAGCACAACATTGCACAACTTATCTGCTGGGGGATAAGACTGGCCCAGCAGCCCCCTGCCGCCCTGATGAACCAGTTGGGTTGAAAGACCTGGCCCCCAGTTTTGGCAGGGCCTGTGCACCACCCCGATGAGCCTTCTTGTGCTCAGTGTCTAACAGATTTGCTTTCTGCTGCCAATGAAACAGTGAAAGTTTCTGTGGCCAGAATCTCCACTTCCCTCTCAGACCCCAACTGCATCTAACAAATTTTTAAAACTTTCTCGAGTACCAAGGACCACATAAGCTAATGTTTGAAGTGCCTGAATGGCCGTGTGTTCTGTCTTTGCTGCCCAGAGTCTTGCCGGCCTCAGTGGATGATGCTGAGACCTCACAATCAGCACAGGGCACTACCGCATGTAACACGAGCATACATGCCATCCTTCCATGCAGGAGGGGTGATGTTTCAGGAAAGAAATGATAGAGAGACAGTTTACTCTCTTTCAAATACAACATGCATGCAGACGTCTTCTCTATCACCAGCCACACAACTAAAATTTTACCAACATGAAAATACTATCCCAGTCTCTTAGAACACACTCTTCAGCTTTTTTAGTAAAAAGAGAACATTTTGAGTCATTCTTTCAACCACAGGCCAGTGCATTGAGTTTGTGAGTCAATTAGATCGTCCAATCCTGACACACTTTTCTATGGTTCTGATTCTGAGAAAATCTTTACTAAACTTAAGATTAGAAATTATAAGAAATAGATATATCTTGGGGGGAAGGGGAAGGGGGAGACAAGATGGCTATCTAGGGTTATGAGAGGTGTATTCAGGGGTTTCAGGAGAGTGGAAAACAGCTATAGAAAAGCTGATTGGTCTTGCCAAAAGCCCTAATGAAAAAATACAGTCCCAATATCATGGTAGTAAAGGCAAGGAGATAAAATATGAAAGTGCTATAAAGAGATTACTTTTGAGATGAAATATTGTCCTGCTTGCCACAATCATGAGTAGCTGAAGCAACCAAATTCTGTCTATCACCAATGGGCTGGAATAGATAAGGGCAGTTCATTTATGCTATTGTTCATCTATTCATGGCAAACTTTGAGACCAACCAACCTTCTGATAAGCAGCATTATCTACTACCACAAGTTCCTCCTTCTCCTTCTCACAATTCTGCATTTCAGGAGGAGGGAGTGCCACAGTGCCAGCCAGCATCTAGAGTTGTCTCTTCTTCCAAAGGAGATTCAGTCATTATTGGTAGTTTTGACAATCCTCCTATTTGCATATAATCAGAGATGGTTTCCACCATCCTCAGCTGTTCTTCTGCAGTTTAAAAAGCCCAGATAACCAGACTAAGAAATGGGTTAAGCACATTTGTCTCCCATCCCAAGTTCACCAATGCTGGCATTTTTTTCACAGCTCTTAACATTAAGTCCAATACATAGGTGTCCATTGTCACTTGGGATGTCTCTGGGCATCCAGCACATCTAGGAAAGAGCTGCACCCTTTTGGGAGTGGGGGCTGGATGCCAGGTGAGTGTGGAAAATTGCACTGGGTGCCTCTGTGTAGGTACTACATTTCTTCCTCCCCCTGGGCTGAGCTACCAGCCTCTAAGTAACCACATTTGCTTTTCCTACTCTAAAAACGGTGATGATGTCTTTTAAAAAAAACTTCTGTACCTAAGAATAATCTTGCCTTATAGCTCTTGACAAGCCCTGATTAAGCACTTTCTCAGCTGTATCACTGCAGGAAACAGTAAATATCAATACAGCAAGTATCAAGCCAAAACTGTAGAATCTGGCAATGGAACACCCAAAATCCCCATCCATTTAAGACACCAACCCTTTATTATTAACAATGAACTTTCCTCTGTCTAGTCTTTAAAATTCACAATACTCACAATGATGTCAATTTTTTATTAGCAATGCACTGGGAACCAGGGATTGATTGTAGCATTATAACTTATCAACAGCTACTTCTGCTAGGGAAAGGGAAGAATCACTTAAAAAGATGGACACTGTGACATTTGGGCTGGCAGGGGACAGTCTGGCTGCCTCTTGCTTAAGGCTGAGCTGACTGATCAAGTGTCACACCCAAGGTGACCCTGCAAACCCATGGCTTAGGAGGGATTACAGCACAGCAAGATCCTTAGCGACACTCGCTCTTGCCCTCTGAACTCTAGACCCTATGGCTCCTCATCAAAATGTGACCTGCTTAGATAAAAATATCCAGTATTTTGTCACTCAGGAGCAACTGGTTTAAAAAAAACTAGAGCTTGGCAGCACAGATTTTCTGCTCTGCCTGTGTTGCTTTCAACATGTTGCTACTGCTAAAACTAAATAGCTAACTTGCTAGCCAGGATCACTGGAAATGAGAATGTGCCTAATCAGCATATACTGACATAAACACACATCATCATATGAACAGCACATTTAGTAAAATCAGACCAGTCAGTCCTTTAGGCTGCATCCAGAAAAACCACCATCTCCCTGAGAGCACAGGAGGAACGAGGCATGCTGGGCTCACCAGGGCCAGTTTCCCTCAACCCATGTGTCTGTGCATCGCAATCCACGTGCACGTGTGGTGAACAAACCAAGTTTTGTGCGCAAGCAGCTCAAGGGTTCAGACACACAGCCTGTGTGTGGGGCTTATGGAGTTACTGTATGTCAGTCAACCCCTGTAATCGTCCGTGTCTGTATTTTTAATCTGTTTCAGTTTAAGCTTCTTTCAACAAGTTTTCAGCTAAATGGCATTACCTCACATCTAAAGCAGACCAAAACCATAAATGGCAAACAGCTACCAAGGTTGCCGCAGCTCAGCTGACACATGGCTTGTATACAAGGGTACTACACAGAGGAGGCTCACCAATCAGGTGAAAACAAAGAGTGGTATGTGAATACAACCGCTATCCTTTAACATTTTCTTCATGAAATCCAGAAGGCTCAGGAGCTTCCTTATCAAAGTAGAGATCTTTGGGATGGAAGATCTCAGGCTGCATTATTAATCTGATGCCACTGAAATATATTTTCAATGTGAAGTCTTTCACTGGAAGTTTTGCTGCCTGGAACTAGAGAAACCTAAGAGCTGAGCTTTGAGTAGTGAGGTATTCCCTGCCTCAAAGCAAAGCACTCTTTGCAGTCTTTAATGGTGTAGTACGCAGTCCTTATAATGAAATCATAAACCCAAAGACACTGAATGTTGGGGTTGCACAGGAACTGAGTTCTCAAGATGCACTCATGGCTGATTACAAAAAAGAGCTGATGTCGTAACATTTCCGAATTTCTCAATGAGATATTGAATATGCTCACTTTTGATTAAGGCTGTAATACAGCCTATGTATCATCAGTGACTTCCTGCAAGTGAGGAATATTCATGGCAATTCAAAGCTAAAAAAAAAAAAGGCCCATCACTCTGCCAAGAGGAGTTGCATAGGAAAATGCTGCTGAGGACAAGGGAGTTGAGAGAACCCATTTAAGACTGAAGGAGATTGACCACATTTCCAACATGAAATTACTGGGACATTCAGACTTGGAAGTCTGTTTCAGTTTCATTTCCCATCCAGGCTCACTGCAATTGCAGCTGCACAGCACAACTTTAAGCATTTTATTTTCTTTCTGCATCCTTTCTCTAAAGAAAAGAAGTAACTCTAGAATTCCTCACTGGAGGCCTTCTGAGATTTGTTTCATGACTGCTTAGCAACATAAGGCCATCAGAAGGAAGGTGAAAAGAAATGCAAGGGAGGGTTATTATTAACAAGTATTGTCTCTTGGTGAGAATATCTTTTGCTACAGAAAAAAAATCTCTGCACTTTCCAACCGTTGTTACTTGAACTTGTGTAGAGTGGAGCTGCTGGCTTTCTCAGGAATTAAAGCTCAGCTGTTATTGAGGATGTTTCCCAATACATTCCACAATGAAAGAACAAACACAAATACCCAATGTCTTACCAGCAGCAGAGCTGGTAAGCAAGCCATTTATCAGCATTTGCAAACAAAGCTTAGCACACTAGGCTGAAAGTCTTTTAGGTTATACCAACACATGGTGGTGTGATAAAGGCAGCTTACGTATTCAGTAACTGAAACACATGGGGCTTTTTCCATCCCATTTAGACCTGCCCATTCCAGTGACAATGAAGTCATCTGGGGTGAAGAGTGTCATAACTGGGCCTTCATTAGCTTTGGGTTGCTGACAGAACTTCCCTCTTTCATGTTCTATCACTCTGTCGCTTCCCTAAGACAGCAGTGGGGAACCAGCCCAGACAGTGTATCCCAAGCCAGCTGTTTGCAAGAAAACCTCAGGTATCCTCCTGCAGCATCCCGAGCTGAGGACTCTTCTGGATCCAGCTGTCCACAGTGTCAAAAAGCGATCTTTTATCAAAGCACGTCATTAGTGGACAGGTGAACTGCTTTAATTCCTCAAAAACAGCTCTTGAACACTGTCTCAGGGAATCCCAGTGTGGGTTTCTGTCTGGAAATGAGATCACAGTTTCTTTATACCTCATCAAAAAACTGGCCTCATGCCACCAACATTGTCAACTGTCCTTATCACTTTGACCAGGATGGGCTAAAATATGCAAAGAGCCTCTGTTCAGCCACTCTCTCTGCAGTGGTCACCCACCTTTTCAAGCATTTCAGGAACACATTAAGTCATTCTAGACAAGCTTTGCTATGCAGCTAAACAAATGACCCTTTCTGAGCATCAAGCAAAATAAGGGCTTGGGAACAATTGGAGGAAGTGAACCAAGCAGACGCTCCTGCAGTAATTATCATCATTCACTTAGAGAAGAGGGGGAGCAGGGGAGCACCCTAGCTAGGACCACCCTCTCCTCTGAGGCTGGGGTCTGCTCCCATTGTTCTCACCAGGAGCCATACCACCGCCTCCAGCAGGAGCAGGACCAGGTCTTTTAATCCCCATTTCCTCTTGGCCGAATGAACTGCAGTGTATGCCAGTGACAGCTAAATGAAGGATTCCTTTTTCCAGAGGACCGGCAACAGCTCTTAACTCATAAACTCAAGGTAATTGACATTACAAACAAGCCTTACCCAGAGGGACCCCAAAGCAGTCAACAATTGTGCTTTAATGAGTAGGAAGGGAGAAGGGGGGAAGTCTTTACACACTGCAGTAGGACATTCTAAGAAAAGCTCTTTCCCTTTTCCAGGCAAGGCAATGATTAAAGTCTGTGCATGAAACCCAGCAAGGAGGGAGGCCTTGCTGAAAACACCTTTCTTCCTGGCTTTCCTGTGGAAAAACAAGGGGGATGAAAAATGGTTATTGGGTCTTGAGAAGGACAACAGCAGCCAGTTAACAAACCCAAACAATAAAAGAGGAAGCCAAGCTCAGATGAAAAAAGTTGAAGATCCCAGAACTCTGGAGTTTTGCACACAAACAGAATTCAAATACTAATATGAACTGCCACAGAAGGGCAGAGAGTAGGGTGGAAGTGGCAAGGGCTGATGTAACACTACTAACTTGCTAGCATTGTGCTTTAAATACAGTAAACCTGTGCAGGGCAAATCAGAGACAAATTGTCAGTGTATAGACTGTTGTATAACAACTGACTGTGAATTACCTAGACCAGTAATATCATTTTGCTTGAGACCTCAAACTGAACCCAGACCACGTTCCCAGCTTTGAAAGGCCAGTGCATTATCTGCTAAGCCACCCATCCTACTGGAAAATCTTCTCCATGTTCATCCAAAAGGAAAATAAAACCCAGGCTGCTCTGGGCTCTATGCCAAGTCCGAACACAACACACTCACTCCACAACAGTAAGGGAAAGTGTTGTACCAGTGTTTGGCAATTATGAACAGGCACTAATAGTTGCAAACTAGGTTTTGCCACAGAAGTCTTTATGCTTACAGCCTTGAGTATGCTCAGTTGTTTGTAAGGTGCAGGTAGATTTCCTTACTAGTGCTGTTGCATTTCTCCTGGAAGGGAAGATCACGCTGGAGTATGCTAGCCCTCAGTAGAAGAGAGCTATTTACAAAGAGACTCTTGAAATGCATGGCACCATCTTGTTTGTTCTTTTCTTCTCTGCCCTTCTAGACTGTAAGCACCTTTGTTTTACCAGGACAGGTGCAGAGAGCAGCTAGGCACTCAGAACAAGATTTTCTCCTGCCTTGTTCTTTGCTTTGAAATCTCTGGTCACTTCAGTCTCCTGTGAAAGCTGTGTCCTACATTGCATGATGGAAGCTTTCACCTAGCTGACGTTCAGTTGTTCTCCAAGAACATACCCTGTGGGAGGTTCCATCACAGTGCAGGTCTGTTGCTACTTACACTTTAAAAATTTATTGGTTTGTTCCATGTCAAAGCAAGGCACCTTTTATTACCCTTTATCTACATACCAAACTCCCCTTGAGGTGACTGAAAATGTGTCCATATTCAGGTGGGCATATATTGCAAATAAGCTGATACAGCACCAATGCTTCGGTTATTGGTTTATAGTGCTAGGCTGGCACTCACAGAAATGGATTCTGAAGAAGGTCCCTGACTTTAGTTAATCCCCAAGTGGGAAGCTGAGGACTGACTTAATATCAAACAATAGCTGTGTTAACAGCCCAAACTGCAAGAACAAGGTAAACAATGCTGATCCACCCCAGAGTTAGGGATGAGGCTCATCACGGCTGGCAACATGGGTTTTGCTCTTCACATGAAGGTTAATGCAGGGATGTGAAGGTGCCACTCTTCATTCCTGTGAGCACAGCCATGGAGTCCCACAGCAACATCACAGACCAGTTTCCCCGGGGAAAGTGACAGTTAAGAGCCCATTTCCAGGGGATCCTACTGGATATTAATAAGGGATTACCCCCACTTCAGCTTCAGAAAAACCAGCCCCCTTGCCCCTTTTAGTGTTATGCTCAAGGAAAACAGATGCTGTCCTGAGGGGGTGACAACACTCCTGCAGGATGGTGCAGTGCATGGCACTAGGCTGAAGGCAGAGCTACAAATGAACATCTCCACCAGCACTAGGGATACCCTACTCAAGGTCACACAACTGCTTCTAATAGAATATTTTTATTATGGAAAGGCTTTTCAGAAAAAGTAAATGAGATGTATACAGAGTGCTGTAAGGGAGTCTGACAGCATTACGAAAGACAGGACAGAGGGGTTATATTTGGATATATTAATAAAGGCCAATAAAGACATGGAAAGAGCAGGAGGTATCCATGTCTTTGAAAGAACTGCAATGTTATTTCAAATTAATTAAATTTACATTTATGCAGCAGAGATATCCTGTGAGGCTTGAAAATTCATGTACAACATTGCACATTGCATATCAAGAAAGCTAAGGAGCTGAAGTCAAAGTGCATGCAGCCAACAAGCCTGATTCAGAGAAAAGGAAATTTATTCAGAGTCCTTCTGAGTAAACCCCTACTTTTATAAGAAATGCCATGAACTGCATGGCTCAGCCATTTCTGCGTAGCAAACTGCTCGGTTTATCCGTTTCAGAGTGGCTTAAGGCAGTATCGGTTTTGCCTAGATTTGTATCTACAGTTGCAGAGTACAGAGATAAAATAAACTTGTGTTTAGACCATGAAGCCAATACCCCTACTCCCTTACCAGGATTCTTTTTAGGCATTGCATGAAAGAGATAAACTGACACGAGTTCACAGAATCACAGAATGGGTCAGGATGGAAGGGAACAAAGGCAATCATCTGACCCAACCTCCCTGCTCAAGCGGGGTCATCCTAGAGCACATGGCACAGGATTGTGTCCAGGCAGTTCTTGAATATCTGCAGTGAAGGACACTCCACAACCACAATGGTTCAGAAACCATTAAAACGCATGTTAGTAAACATGAGTGAGCATCATCACTGAGGCTGTAATTGCAGACTCCTTGGTCATATCAAAGGAGCAATGTGGTGCTTTAAAACTTGCCAGGTGATGTGAGGTGCTTCCCAGCCACTTATGCTTGGAAGGGGAGTGAGTTTGCATTTGGCAGAGTGAAAACCTTCCTAAGCCTTGGCATTTGGAAACACTGACCCCCAAACAGATTTTTCCTACACACTGAGAAATCATTCCTAGCCATGGGAATTGCCACAAACTACTCCCCTGAAGTTCAGTTACCACTGGGAGTGACTTTGAGTACTACTTTATTTGAATTTCTTGCCTCCTTGGAGACGAAGTGTTCTATGAATGAAACTCATGTGGCCTTCCTCTAGCCACCAAATCTGCTTGGGCTGGGCATGGGTCCAACATGGATGCCCTGGGGTTTGAAAGAGCCTACAGCCCTTAGGCCTTGCCAAATCCCCAGTCAGTGCCTCCCTCAGCCAGGCCAAGCTGCCACCCTGACGCTGCAGGAAACAGCAAGTGCTGCAAGCCGCTGTGCCCCTTGCACATGCCTCCAGCCAGGCTTGAAAGCAGTACCGACCCGACTGTGATCCAGCAACAGACTGCTTTATATAGACATGCCTGTAAGAGAGGGCTCCCTTCCTTCTCCAAAATGTGGCTTGTTCCATGAGACCACAGCCAGGTTCACAAGACCACACATGAGACCACAAAGCAAGTTCCTCATCTTCCTAAGTGATGCTGTGGCTTCATTTTCCCAGACCCACTGAATTGGCCCAGTGTCTACTCTGAATAATGGGAGCTGTAGGCACTCAGCATCTGAAACGTAGGGATTTAGGAGCCTTTATTCCCCATGATCAATCATTTTAGCTCCTCCACAGTGTTCAGACTTAGCTGAAGGGGCATGTGGCAACCAGGGGTCAGACTTCTGTGGACTGTAGCCACGTAAAGGTCTCATCAGCAATGCAGCTGTATAAAACTGTGCAGGCATTTGGAGAAGAAGAGAGCTGTTTGGAAAAAGCATCTTCCGCTGGCCCAGCTGGCCCAGCACAGCCCCGGTGCACAGTCCAGCACCACCCCAGCAGCCACGAGACGCACACGCCGCCTGCAGCAGCAACTGCTATTCACAGAGATGGAAGGAGACATTTTTTTTGCCATTAACAAAAGGCAGTGTCTATTAAAAAATAAAAGGCGTCACAAAACAAACAAAATGATTCATTGGGATTTTAGAACTCACCTCCAGACACAGCGGGAGGGGAAGAGCTTGCCATTACCCATTCTGGCTGCAGAATGGGATCAGCCCAAGAAAAAGCATGTTCCCACAGTAGACAGTTTGAGCTTGTTTTGTCAGACACTGAGGTTCAAACGACCTTTCTTTTTTGGCACAAGGATTTTGGCAGCCTGGAGAATGCTGGTGCTAAATAACAGTAACACCAGCTTTTTCCTGGTACCACATACAGTAAACAATGCAAACAGTGTTTCAGGGACTTGGTGGGCCTGAGCTGCCGATTGGGATGCAGAGACGGATCAAACTTTGGTTAGAGAATGAATAGCTCTTATTTACTTGTAATCTCCACCTTGGTGGGGGACACAGACATGCATGTGAGAGTAACTCTTTCTTCAAAAGGATTTTTTACCTTTCTTGTTTCTGTGCTCTGCTTCTTCAAATATCTTCTTTGATGTCATCTTGTCAGCTAGTGTGTCATGCAGAAAAGGTACCCAGTCACAGGAACAGTATTAAGAAGCAAATGTACAGTATTAACAGCTACAGAAAAAGCAAACATAATCTTGCACTGCAGGTTTTCTACCTCGAGTTACCTTTTAATTTAGCAATTTGTGGATTTATGTCAATTTTAAAAAAAAAAGACTTTTGAATTCATGGGACAATTTCAATGAATTTTGGCAGAGGGATAGGGATATTTTGTACTTCACCTTCTCACAAAGTTTGTGAAAGGCTTTGTGAGGAAAGAATCACTCTTAAGTTCTGATACAGAAGGATCCTGCTGTCTGGAGTCTCTCAGTCAAAGAATCCAAACAGAGGCCAGATTCCTTCTCCAGACCTGTCTGGCCTGCATCTTATTGAACTGCACTCCACTCCAAAAGAGTGAGCATGCAGGTATCTACAGCTCCCTCCAACTTCCTACCAGGAGCAGACTTCTCAGAAGGCCAACAGAAGGCAAGAACAGGTATTTCAGATGAAAAAAAAAAAAGCAATCCAAAAAGTAAAGTGTCATTATCTTTTGATCAGCTTAGCTTTAGATTCACTCTAGGCAGCAAGGCTTGCTGGGAACTCTCAAAGACACAAGAAAGGTATTGCATGGATCAGTATTACCTGGAAATGTTTGATTTATTTCCTGAAGACCGTGACACTCTCAAATGCTCCAACAGCTTTACTTCCTGGCTGGCTGGTTTTCCACTGTTCCACTCTTGACCTCACTGCTAAAAGACATCTTTCAAATTAAGTGTTTTACACATTACTACAACATTTAAATGGATCCAAGTGGTAGTTTTCAAAGAAGCTGAAGGTAGAAAGTCATCACCTCATTTCCTTTTAGAACCTTTGAAGATGCCATCTTCAACTTCAATCCCAACTCCCTGCAGCAGTGTGCGCAGCAGTTGACACAGAAAGGACAATGTGGCAAGGGTGCAGTAACCCAGCAGCTCAAAAGATGGGCTGAGCTGGTGGTCATCACTCTCTCAGAAGGGACTCAGCTATGGTATCCACTTGGCAGGGAGCGACATCCTCTGCAGTCACCGGAAAGGATGCAGTGATGCAGACTGAGCTCCCACAAAAACATACAGCTGCCCAGGTCTCAGGCTGCAGGCAGTGCCAGAGTCTGGCACTGGAACAGGATGACAGCAGAGACAAAAGCTGTGTGAAATGCAACCAGGCAGATGATTTGCTCATCATGGTGGCAGAGCTAAGAGAGGCGGTGGAAAGGTTAAGAAGCATAAGGGACCCAGAGGAGGAGATTGACTGGGAGCTGCTCTACACCATCCCTGTGGCAAATGCACCAGCCGGCTGCATCACTAGAAGCAGAGGATGCCCTGCCATCTCACCACATCAGGCAGAAGAAGAGGACCTAAGAGATGGGGAGGAAATGGAAACAGGTCCCCGCTAGAGGCAGCAGGTGAATCCCCTCCCACAGACAAATCTGGTGTGAAAGTTCTTTGAAAGTGAATTTGCTTTTTGTATTGACCTGAAATATACTAAAAAACATCAGGAAGTATTTGCCTTCCTTTGGAAACTGATGATACTAGTTTTTTTCACAAAAATAATGTAAATGTGATATTCCTTTTGATCTGTTCAAGTATAACAAATACGGCCTTAACCTCATGGCAGCAAAAAAAATTAAGATTGAGTGAAGAAAACCTTGCACAGGATCAAACCCTACTACATGACAATTAACACCTACTGCTAAGAAAGGTACTTATCTTGCAATACGAAAACATTGTTCCTTCTCATAGCAAAAAATATTTTTCTGGAAATAGTGGGTGCCTGGTACTTCTTTCTAATCTGACCATAGATTGTTCTTCTGTCTATTTTTCTGTCTGTGCATCTACTTCTGTTCTCACCACAGAGATACCTCTAACACCTCAAATGTAAATAACTTCAAACTCCTCAGAAATGTGAGAGCAACACATGCTCTTGGTGAGGAATACCACTTTCTCACCAAGCAGGTGAGGTGGAGCACTGAACATGCTGGGGTCCGACTGTCAGTGGGAATCAGAAGCCAGCTACATTAAAGAAAATAATTATATATTTTCCTATTTGAGAATGCAGAAAAAGGAAAGGCCAGAGGCTATCTACAGGACCATCATGGATCAACACAGCTAACAGGCATTTGATCACGTTAAGTAGAAATAAGTAATTTATATTTAGAAACATAAGCAAAAGCATCATCTGCTCAGAAAATAGCTCCCTTATCTAACTGTGGTGCAGACAGTGTGTCCACATAGATGCCAGCAGAACAAATCCTATTTGCTTGTGTCTGGTCAGATGAGTTGGAAGTATGAACAGCAGATTTTCAGGACCAAAGGGGTCGCGAAGGTGGCTTGCTCAGCTACCTGGGTATTAAGTCACAGCCTATCCAAATGCCAAGAGAGCTGTTAAATATTGCTTCCATTAAACTCAACCAACTCTACCTCTGCTTTCCCCATGGGCAGATGGCCATACCACCCAAACCCAGCCTGGTCCCTCCTGCAGCCCTTATACCCACCCCTGTGCCCACACCCCAGGCCTTTCCTTCCCCCCAGAATTAGAGTTCTGCCTCTCTGGTTCAGCCTCAGCCCGAGGCAGACTGCCTGGCTGCTGACAGTGAAGCTCCGAGATGAGTGGATGGCAACCAGAGCTCCTTTCTGCTTCTGCACTCCTGGGATGAAATGCCCCATTTTCAAATTCAGACAATGAAGTTCAGCACCCTGACCCTGCATCACGTTCCTCAAGTGTCTTTTACATTAGTAAAACAGGTATTTAGGAACCAGTGCACTCATTTGAATGCTCAGACACAGTCATTTAGCACCTGGTCCCAATTTGAAAGCTGGGTCAACTGTTGGTTTCTCCTCCGATCTGCCTCCTTTCACCGGTGACAGTCAGCAAAGACTATTTTTCTAATCTGAGTCAGTATTGCAGACTAATATGGCAGAACATTAGCACCTATGCTGGAGAATTACCATCTATGGGGCTGCACAACTATGTGATTCATCCTACTGAAAAGGTAGGATCTCAGCAGCCTTTGCAGAATTACATCCTGAGAGGTAGTACAATTCTTTCAACAGGTGTGTCCAATGTGAGAGAGCTTTAATATGTCTTTAGTCCTTGAAAAACTTTCATAAGGTGATGTTGTGAACATGGTCAACAGGCACAGTTTGCAGTTTCCCCGAGCAGATGCTCAGGCAAAAGCCTATATGACGGGCAGCTGAAAAGACTGAACAGGGGACTGATTGTGAAAAACATATCCTACAGGCTGAGTGCATACTGAGTTTATGTCAGTTTCACTTCTGGTCACCTATGTGCTGACACATTAATGAGGGCTTGCTGCTTACTTCTCACTTTCTTAGTATTTTGTTGTGTCAATCCTGTATACAGAACTGGCCACAACCAGAAAGCTTGGGGTGCTATCTATTTCAATTTAGAAATTGCTGAACTGAGAGCTGTTGACCTCGAGCTTTCTGTTCACTAGAACAAAACCAAAAGTCTGAAAATCCACATTGGATCACTTGGATCAACTACACAGGAAAACCATTATTAGACTGGGCTCAGAGTTTTACTGTGCCACTCCTGGACCCCAGCCCACTCTGTGGAGCCTGTGAGAAGGGACAACTGAGGCAGGAAAGCAAATCACAGAATCAGAGTCTCAATTCCTTTCTGTTGGAGAGATCATGGTACCCCAGCCCAGCTTATCTCAGTCCTGGGTGAACACACAAGCACCATCACCAAGCCCAGGTGGAGTCTTCAACACAGAGGCTACCCGGGAACTCAAGAGGCAGCCTAGTATCCAGTGACATCTTTTCAGTCTGATTCATAAATCACAGCTTCCTATACACCATAATTATGTGAGAGATATAATTGTATCCAGCCTCTCTGGTTGTTGTCTGTAGCCTATCATTCCCTCTGTGTCATCTTGTGTGAACTTCTGCCAGTTAACCTTCATCCCAGCCCAAACCTTTTGTAAATATTAGATCATCCTTTCCACCACACCAGCAACACCAACATCCTACAAGATTTCGGCCCTGTGTTGCAGAAAGCACCCTTGGTGTGTGCTGGCTCACCCTCAGGGATTGGACACTTGAAGCCTCTGGGATCTCCCAAGGGAAAGAGATGGAGGTGACCAGCTCTTAATTGGCTTGACTGTTGCCATGATCTGCTTGCAGTGCCCTTGCCCTGCCCTCCATTATTCTCAGCATGCTGGACACACTTTAATTCAGATTCTCATCTATACTTAGTGTTTCAGAATAACCCTGCAAAATTCAAGTTCCTGTTTTGAGCAGCATGCTGCATGTTTATGGTGATAAGTCCCAAGACACTCACCAGCAGATGCTTGTTGCTCAGGCTGACAAATGATGTCTGAGATCATATACTGTGTTTTGGCTATGATTTTTTTTAAGTTTCAATTCAAGACAACTTTTTTGCCAGTTGCAAAGCACAGCTGAACTACCAGAGGGATTCATGCTTTGCTTGGATGTATTTACTATCAAGTGTATCATTACAGCTCTCCTTTTTCTAAATTGACTGACCTTGTGCTTTTCTCTTGTAACTATTTTGAAAGAGATGCTCAGGGGGAACGGGAGTTCCTCAGTGCTCTAGTGAGACTGATCCATCAATAAGCCCTATTAAGAAAAAGTTACCCTGAAGACTCTTGTGGTATTGGCAGAAGCTGGCTCCAACAGTGTGTCACCCCAGCCATCCTCTCCCAATGACAGGGCCAAAGCAGGGAGCTGTGAGGACCAGCTGCATGGCCAAGGACTTTCAGCCAGCCACATCAGGATTTCTCCAGCCACACACAGAACTGGAAAATTAGCAAAATACTGTGTCAGGATAGAGAATGTTTAAGTCTTCCAGAAAATTCGTTTCATGTTTTTATTCTGCTAATAAAACATGGGAGGCTGACCTATTTCACATTGTTTCTTCTTTTCCTTACTACTTCTTCTATATTTTTCTTATCAGTTGTTCTTCCCATAAATGCTGTTGCTGAAGCAATGGAGTTTTTCCATAAAAAAAAAAAATCACTATGATTTCTACAGCCTGACCAGGCTCCTCTGTTTGTTACACTGTGTCCCACTAGGAACTGGGAGGATGAGCTCCGCAGCAGGACCCCCACTTTGAAGGCACCGGGATGCGCGTGTGCATGAGCATGTGCGTGTGTGCAGAAGGGGAATGTGAGACAGAGAGAATGTGTGTGTCCCCAGTTTAATTAGAAAATTTAATTGGATGGAGTTTGGGTCATTTTTTCCCCCCCCTTTATAGCTGGCTGCAATAAACAGACTTTTCTCTTTCCCTTTCATCCTTCAGTGGTTTGTAGTTCTGCATCTGCTCTGCTGGCATTGTCTCTGCTAACGGCCATACCGATCAGGAAGCCAGAGCCAGGAGGCAAATGAAGGGACTGCATTGATACCGCTGATCACTGAGCCCCACATAACTGGCAACTGTTTCTGTCTTTTACCTCTGGAGATGAGTTGAACAGATTGTGTAAAATTTGGTGGCTTCCAAAAAATAAAGGGGGGTGGGGGAAGAGGGAGGGACATCTTACTGCCTCGGCCCTCTTGCTACCTGGTACCCAGGGGTCTGTTCAAACAACATCCTCAGCACAGGAAGCAGAAGTGAAAAATTCGTGGAAGTGAGCAAATCCGCTGATTCCAGGGAATGTTTGTACAAAAGAGCGAGAGACTAAACACAGTGCTCCTTCTCTGTGGGCGGGTGCTGCAGACTTGAGTCCTGCCACAGAACCCTCCACCCCTCAGCTTTGACTCTGCTGTGGCAAGAGAGCAGGCAAAGCCTTGCACCATATGCTTGGGAAAGTGCTCAGCTCGGACACTGAGGAATCAGTGCCAGGAACAGTGAGTAACACTCGAGTGAGTCTGACCATGTGGGACACTTCTCACAGATGCTGTTTTCCATTGCTCAGCAGCATCTCATCACACAGGATATGGGCCACAGTCAAAAGGTGAGATGGATATTTGTCATCTCTACCCAAGAAAAATGGCCTCAGCAAACTGACTGGTGGCTTTCTTGTTCTTCTCAGTTTGACTTTCAAGCAAGATGGTAAAGATGTTCTCCTTCACCATGTTCTGCCACCTTTCTGCACATTAGCAGCTCTCCTGATGTTTGCTGTGTGTTTGAGAATGCAGATGATTTACATGGAGGTGGATGTTTGCCCATCCAGCATAGAGGATGATTATGACAAAATAAACCTCTAACAAAGGACAAATTTTGATGCAAACAGTTCCTTTCTCTGAATTTTAAGGCGAAAGGGACAAGGTGGCCCCCCACCATATCATCCTGATGGTTCCTCAGGTGGATCAAGTTCAAACACAGGCATTATATGGTCCACACACCCTATAATCTCTCTTTTTCTTCTTGCTTTCCCTGCCCCCACTCCCCTCGCCCACCACATTACACAGTCAGGCTGGGATCAAATTCAGCTTACTTGAATGTATATCAATTCCAAGTTGAAGTCTAATCTGCAGCCTTGTCCCCAGTGAGATACTCAATTTACCACTCCTGTAACTAAAGCTCATTGTTACGGCTATAATAATCAAATGTATCGCTTTCCTAAAGGATACTTCTGGTCAACATTTTGCATTTTTTAGAAAGTTCTCTATAAAACTCTTCTCTTTGTTATGTCACACGCAGGCTTCCTGCTCCATTCAACCTTTCTTTTTCTTTCTGTGTCCCATTCATTACACCAATGTAGAGGCAAAAAAAAAAAATTATATTTCACTTGGAAGAATCAGAACTGTTCATGTCTATGAAAGAATAATAGCATGACCAGTGGACTACAGATCAATGTTATCCAGATCAGCACTTAAATAGAAATCACTCTGCATGAAAAATTCATGGAGGATGCCCTCTATCCTTTACATGGATAATGGGGACATCTGGTTACAGCAGACAGAATCATTTTACATACACACACACACACACATATATATATATGTATAATATACAGAATTGTGGGCTTTCAGTGTAATCCAGACAATGACTGACATTGCCACAATTAGTTATTTTGTAACTATTTTGAGGAGACTAATAGATCTTCCTCTAATGAACGCAAGTTCCTAATAGTAGCCTTATCTGGATAGGACAATGGGCTAGATAAGATCACTGATGAGACCCCATGATACCTACAGGTTTTGCCTGCTTCTTCTATTTTTTAAGTGAAATTTTTCATATTGATAAAAGGAGTGGTGGCCAATCTTCTTGCCCATTCATTTCTCCTTCTTTGGCCTCAGCCCCAGTGAGGTTTCTGCAGCCCGTGGACTCTTGGCAACACCTGCATTAAGAAGCAGCAAGTGCAGAGCCTCTCCACACTCCAGGTACTTTGCACACTTCTTGCCCACAGGTGTCCAAAGCAGTTTATGTCATGATGGACTCATGGAGCAGCTAGCAAAAAACTGTGTCTTAAATCTCTACCGAGGATTGTATAAACCACATGTTTACCTACTACCCTGGCTCCCCTTCTAAAGGCTAATGCCTCAATGCTTTATGTCCCAGGACTGAACAGGACCTTCTAACCATTTAAACACAGCTGGAGGACAAATGTCAGCAGCTCCTCTGGCCTTCTGATGTGGTGTACTTGGGCTAGGAACACCCCTCAAGAAAGTGGAAAACCCAGCTTGGTCCCTTTCCCCACAGGACTCGATCCCATGCTCTCACAATTCTGGAGAGTGAAAGCCTTGAGGAAGAGGCTGGGAATGGCTGAGCAGAGAGGCAATGCCTCTGTCTCTCCTCCTCCAAGAGGCCACTGCAGGAAGGCTTCAAGGGCTAGAAGGAGAAGCAGTGTCAAACAGAGCCCTGTGCTGTAGTTTTCACATTTAAAGGCATACATGAGTCTCAATTTCTCAGCCTTACCCCGCTGTGGATTTATACTTAACATGATCTGGTCTTTGGACAGAAGTTGCTCGTTTTGATTTGTAATGGGGATATCTCTGTCTTTAGTTAGGCTTTTGAAAAGAACATTAGGCCTATATTATATTTCTTCTCACAGAACTCTCACAGCTGCTTCAGTTTTGCCTGAAAACACATCAGAGGCTTAAAGAAATCAGTGGGCTTCGCTCCTCTTTCTCGGAAAAGTCAAGGGTCAGTGTGCAGTATTGCACAGCACCCCACAGCCTACAGGGTGCATCTCCTCTCTGTGCCCACTGGCAGCCAAGAACAGAGGACAGGAGGGCAAGTCTGGGGTCCAGGAAGGAACACAGCAGCCCCTCATCAGTGTGCAGTAACATGGAGGAAGGGAAAGTGGGCAGCAGTGCTGCTTTTAATTGTTGGGCATGAAACGTAAAGACAGAGGCCAGCATGGAGAGAAGACTGACCCAAACGGTTTCAGGATATGCATATACAAAGATGCACATATGCTAGCATTCAAGATTAATACTTGGATACTAATATCTTCTATTACACCTGGAGAAAAGACATGAATAAAACATATACAAGCTCAGCAATCCAGAGACAGAAATGATAACAAATGAATCAAGATTATCTCCCACCACAGAGGAAAATCAAATAGCATATTAGTTGTTCAAGTTAATGATATATCAGCATATGCTTTTATTATCTATATATATTTAGCTGTCTTGGATAATATAATCAGTTTAGATCAGCAGAAGAGGATCCCATACTACGCACTTATGTCCTAACCAATGTGCAAGAGAGCTACTTCACACACTGCTCAGGCCAGAAGCTGCTCTCTCCATTGCCATTAATATTGATTGGTGTTTAAGTGGAACTCACTGTCAGTCCATTGCACCAGCTCTAATGTGACAGCCATGGTTAGTGCAATTTCTAACACAGACTAACCTTCCTGCACTTTCTGATTCCCTCAGTACCCACTGTCTCCTCAGGTGCTGCCTCAGTCTAATGAAGGCCCAAGACATGGCTTATACTGAGGAGAATTTTTCATATATTAAGACCATAAATTTTTTTCCCATCACTCACAGGATTTTAAACATTCAAATGAGGAAATTAGTGTTGAGTGGTACAGACTAGATCTAATCTCATTAATCCAACAATAATTGAAATACAGGACTTCCCCTGAGGCCATGGATTAATGACCAGCTAGGTGGAGCTGCTGACATGAAGCACAGCCAAGTGCCATTAACCCCAGCCAGGCACTATTTAATCCCAGAGGAAATGTCCTGTGTAAAATTTGTTAGCTCTTGGGCAAGAGGAAGAGGGAGGAGAAAGGTGCACGTGGGCTGGGTGCGTGGAGGGCGCCCTTCCGGCTGTCGTGCACAGGGCATCCCTGTAGACTCCCACGTGTCTCCCACGTCTCTCCCACGTCTGCCCCAACCCACGCTGACCAGTGGACACATAATTAAAATGAATTAATGATCTGAAGCAGAAACTGTGTTTAATGAAGCCCCACTCATACTGGTGTGCTAATGCCAGCCCTGTTTCCAGATAAATATTTACTAACCCTCTGTGCATAAAGTCACAGGCCACCTGTTCTCCCCTCTCATTATGTCTCCCTAAGTCTAAAGGTAGCACTGCCTGGTTAGACCTAAAACATTCAAGCCACTTCAGAGGCTCATAATCGTCTTCAACAAAGCTGAGCCAGATCTGCCAAGCTCTATTTGTTTCAGCCAGCCTCCCTCTTTTTTAAGTCCAGCTATTGTACACTCCCTAGATGCAAACTCAACTAAATGCTGTTGCCTCTTTTAGCATAAGAGGTAATTTCCTGGCTAAAGATCCCCTCCAAATAATTTCTGTCTTCTCAACCAGAAACTGGAAATCCTTTAAGCTGAATAGGTTGCTCCCAGCCTCTACAAAGAGCTCCAAAGAGAAAAGAAATAAGCAATGTCATATTATTAGTTGTAATAATGATCAGATTCTAGCAATACTAATAGATGTAGAAGACATCGTAGTCATAGCAGTGGCATTTAGCATCATTGTAATGTAATTAACTACAGTAATGGTTTAAGAGTCTACTCTTGTTTTCGTTGAACTAGATGGGGGTTTTGGGATTTACTTCAATGGGAACAGGGTCAGATCCTAAACAAGCAAGGGTTATCCTATTAAAAAAAAAAAAAGGAAGCGGTATAGGATTAAGCCTCCCTCCCCTTTCCACTCCAAGTAAAAGAACACCAGGAAAGATTAGAAAGCTGTCAGGGAGACAGACAAGCAAGAGACAAGCAGAGGTTAAAAAGCAAACAAAGCTGCATGCATGGCACTGGGTGGTGCCTCTATTCACACCAGCAAGGGAATGTCCACCTGAGCAGTCCCTTACCAACAGGAATAAGGGACTCCATAGACTCCATACACTATTCCTCTGGAGGAATTAAAATGTGCCTTACATTTCACCTCTCTGCTCAGTGGTTTATGCTTTGATGCTGCACTGAGGTGTTAGGTGCTCCCACATGCTCGGGCTGCCCGCCCATCCCAACACATGAGCATGGGAAGTTCTAGGATCCACGGGAGGAGACGATGTTCCCACACAGGCAGGTAATCCTCCTCCTCTGGCACACAGGATGGAGGTTGCTGCACACAGACAAGCCGACACTGGGGTGAGCAACTGCAGCTTGGACATTCAAATGACACCAAACACATGTTTCTTTACAGCATGACAAGTCTGAGCTCACAAGAGCCAAAGCTCAACCAAAATGTACTCTGCCAAAGGCCAGGAAAAAAGAGCCCTACAGACAGTCCTGCTCACGCTGCACTGTGTTCAGCACAGTTTTTGGTAAGCTAGACCCAGAGGGGCAGCTCTGGCCCTGAAGGTAGGCTGAATCATGCACTCCTGGAAGGACAAGGAAGAGTGGCTGTGAGCGCAGATGCACTCAAGAGCTTTTTTCCACCTCTGCCTCCTCTGATCTGCTACCAGCCACAAAACTTTCTGTTTCACATCTGTATTTTTCTGGGAATGGCATGATGCAAAGCAAAGCCTCATGGTATTACAAGGCCGTGAAAAAAAGGCAACAAAAAACCAAAACAAAACAAAAAGAAAAGAAGGTACTGGCTGCTTTTTCCTCCATCTCACCACAGCCAAACACTAACAACTGAGTGTTCCTTTGTAGATAGTTGACTGCTTCCAGCCCTGACACGTGCAATTGCTTTCTGGTGTCCCACCCGACAAAGCACAGTGTGAAAGGATGTACACATGAAAGCTAGGGTAAATTCAAAAACATCAGTCCCAGGCTGCAAGGGAGCTGAATTCAATATTAACAAAACATACAGGAAAGGACAATATATAATGGAAGTGGAGGGGGACAGAAGGGAGGGTGTGCAGGGGGAGGGGATAACGTAAACATTCACGCATGAAAATATTAGATGATTCTTGTTGCACAGTGACTTGAATTCAAAGTATTTATGTGGTCATTTCCATTTCTTTTCCCAAGAGGGTGCTGGGACTGGCATGGCTGTCAGAGGAGTGTGAGAAGATGCCAGCACAGGCAAGCAGTTTCCAAGGCAGAACTACAGCAATGCCTGATATTGTATTAATGTGAGTGCTGGCCATCTGGCCATTAGGGACAAGCTGCTGCCAGGGTGTCTCTCTTTTTCCATCTCATTTCAGAAGCTCTGGAGCCTGGGACTGAGACCCCTAGGGAGATTCTGACTAAAGATCATTCCAGCATCCACTCAGATGTTGTAGCGAAAGGGCCAGAGAGCTGATAAGGCAGGAGAATGTGCTCACACCCACACAGGAAAAAAAAAAAAAAAGCAAAAAAAACCCAACAGAGAATAACACTGAATGGGGGGGGCGGTTAAAGGCAGAAAGAAAATGTGAGCAGATGAACAAGGGAATGGTTTAAACAAATAAGAGGGAGGAAGCAGGAAAAGGAAAAGAAAAATAAGAGGCACAGCACTTACTCAAAGGAGCCTTTAAAAGAGGAGAGAGGAACAGAGAAGAAAAGGAGTAGAAAAGGTTCAATAAGGAGAAATGGCTATCATTAAAGGCGCAGGGGCTATGAAAGGACTACTAGCACAATGCACCTTTTTGGATTTTAACTACTCAGAGCTAAAGTAAGGGCTTTCAGTCTGCCCTCTTGAATAGTACCTTGTCCCAGGAGCCTGCTGAAGCCAGTGCTTGGGTTAATGGATTAGGGAGTGCGGGTAAAGGTGCCAAAACTTTGTCTTGTCAAAATAAATGCTCTTCCTTATGCTCGTTTATCTGCTTTTTAATCATCATTGGAGCTGCTTAGACTAGGAATTTTTTCAGTGTAGAGAAAGACAAGTACAAAGTTCATTGTCACTATTTTATATGAATATGGAAGATTGCATTCCTGGAAATGTCAGCAGCTTTACCTGATTGCTGCTAAATCAGAAAACTGAAAGAAAGAAGAAATGTGGGCACCCAATTCTTCTGTAAAATACAGCAAAACATCACGCTACAAAATAAATCTTGGTTAATGGGCGAGAAAGTGTCATGGAAAATTGAGAGCACTAAAATGACAGCCTGCAAAACCTCACTTCCTGCAAAAACAGCTCAAGAACCAGCGTTATAGTGTGATTTCCTGAGTAAATTACTGAAAAGTAGGCATCATGTGCAACTGTTTCTTTGTTACTATTGTTACTACACTACTATTATTTTGGTCCAAAAGGATCTGCAGGCAGGACAGGAAGTCTGAAAACAGGATCCTTTCTGAGATTTCCCATGCTTTTTTTAACCTAATGTCTGTCTGATGGCACTTAAAGGATCTTCTTCAAAAAGATGCTTTTAGCATGAAAACTGGGGCATTAACTCCACACAGAGAAGCCTAAGTCCATCTCTGGATCATGCCAAACTAGGAGGGGCAATCTGAACTGCACAGTGATACAAAGGACATTCGAGTCTCGGTGGTGAGTCTGGTGTGGGTCTCACAGTTTGGGGTTATCAGTAGTTCCAGCAGACGTGGATTACAAGATAGGGGAGCTGAGAGGAGAATATTTTTCATTGACATGGGGTCTCCCACATCAGAAGACCCACTGCAGGAGTGATCAAAGAGGACACCAGTGCTCTGTGGAGCCTCTGGGTTAGTCTTGTTGGACAAAGCAAATGCAGAGCCTGAGTATCTGTTGATCAGTGGGGTTAAGGATGAGAAATCAAGGTGTTCTCCCTGCAGATGACATGGAGAAGTACAATTTTCTTCCACCTCTGAGAAGCCTGTGACCATTCCTGATTTCCCAGGGAGATGACTTGGGACACTGCCTGTCCTGGAATAGAACAGGGGATCCCTGTACTGTTCAGAGAGGTAACACTCAGCAGAAGGCTTCCTTGGGGCACTACCTACACAGGTGCGCTCATGGTACTTCTGCTCATTCTGAGCCCAGAAGGCAGCCACCACTGCTCTGTGGCAGCAGCTGGGGCATGGATACAGCTATTGGTTTTGCCAGGAGCACATGCTCTTGCAGCTGTGCAGATGTCGTGCCTCTTCCGCTTAAGACAGTGAGAGAAGTAGCACAGGAACGAGTAGAAGTGAGATGGAGACAAAACTGTGTGAAATCAGAACAGGATACAGCCAGCACCTGCCAAAACAGGAGTGTGCAATGGGCATTTCACAGAGCAACCTTAGAAATTATCATAAAACTGTTATCAGTGTGGTTCAGTGATCTTGGCTGGACAGAGAAGCGATGACACAGAAATCAATGACAAGGTTTCCCACAGTGTCAGTTACATCAGGTTCACAGCACAGGAGAAAGCTGAAGATCATTCTGAAAGAAAGCACAATCCTCTATATCACAAATTGTGTTGAGCCCAGCTTTAAAATATTTACACCTTGTGATTATGATACTCCCTGCTTGGGAAAACAACTAGCTAGCAATAATGGATTACATGCATTGTTTGGGATTTAACTTTGCTCTGCCCTGTGAAGACAGAAAAACTATGAAGGACTTATTATTCAGAAATAATATAAGTCACACTCCAGAAAAATCAAATCCTAATGCAAACATTTAAAAATAAATATGACCTTTTTCATAATATTCACTTTAATATTAGAACCTAACCTTGGCATATCCTGATAGACCAAGTTCTTCCAAAACTAAAGGTTCTCACCTTTCAGGACCAGTCCTTAATCTCAGTCTCTCCTTAATTTTCATATGGAACTTTCTTCCCTTTTTAGGCTTATTTTTGTTTTTAACCAAGAGCCAATTAGACAGATTTTGAATAAGGTTGGAGGACTTTTTGTTCAAATGAGAAATTTTTAGTCCCTTGAAGTGTAATGGGTTTTCAATAGAAATCCTCTCCTGCTGTGCATTGATCAGCTATTGATTGGTGAGGGTTTAAACTAAATTATCACCGCCAAATAAAAGACTTTCAGGATGAAGAAACTGAGCTGAGCACAGTGTTATAGGAAAAGTAAGCCAATCCTTTGTGATGGAATCGAAAGGCCCTGGTCACTCTTGAAGAAAAAAAATGTTAATTGAAAAATTCCTTAAATAGGTAACAGCTCTGAAAGTCTGCTTTACATAAAAGATATGAAATCACAATCAGCCAGCAGAGAGAAAAGGATCCTGCAGCTCAAGTGGTTTTTCTCTCTAAATGGTGCTGATTACTTTCCCATTCATGGATGACATGGAGTGATGGAAATTCGTCATTTCAGAAGAAAAGACTAATGACAGCTGAACTTGTGGGCACTGGGGGAAGTCTGACAATTGGCTCCTCGAGACAGAAAGTTAAAACAAAAGAACTTCCTATTGGCTGGAAAGATTTATCCCAAAACTAGCAGGAAAACAAATATGCAAGCTTGGTCAGGCTTCAAAAGATCCAGGTTTCAACTTCTGCTTTCACCAGCAATCACAGGAGTTTCAAACTTTGTGGAAAGAGCAAGGGAAAAGAATTGTGTTGATCACACACAATTGGCCATTTAAAAAAAAGTTCTCAAACAAGCCTTTTTCTTTGCAATTTGGAAATTAAAAGAGTGGATCTTGCTGATCGTCTGAGACAGGTGTGGGAGGCCAGAGCTTTATCCAGCTGTTAGAGCTTCAATTTAAGACATGATCTACAGAGGCACTAAAAAGCTTTTGGTAACCTAAGTTAAAAGCGAGCTCAGTATTCTTAAAGTCAGGCCAGATCTTTAAGGAAGTAACTCTAGATACCTTGTATCTCCACATGGATTGCACTCTGCCAGAGTCACAGCATTGCAGTCACTCCAAAGTCTCCCAAGCTACATCCCCATATTCCCGCTGGAGCATGGACATGTCTTGCCTTGCCCATATCCATGACTACGTTCAGCTCTGTTTCTGTGCTGCAATGCCCACCAGCACCACCCTGGACATGGTTCTGCCTTCTTTGCTGGGAAATGTCTTTGCTGCCAGTCTCCAACATGCCTTTTTATGGGCCAGGTAGCATATACTTAACACTGAACATCTTTTTAATCATGTCAAAGGGTAATATGGAATAGGATCATTTAGTCAACACATTTAAGCATGTCATTTTATTACAAGCAAAGTTATTTCAGGAGAACAAATGGATAACTCTGTTTGCAAGATTCAGTACCTCAAAGTCCAGGATTCTGAAAATATTTTTTTCCCATTTCTGAATGGCTGGCTCCACAACTCAATGCGAATTCCAAAACATCATCATTCAAATCTGTATTTACAGGGCTTTGTAGTGTCTGATTTAGGGATTAGTTTAGTTTGTTATCCATGCCTCTGGAAGAGAAAGGTCTGGTTCGGATTCCACAAAAATTCACTTTCAGTCTGGCATTTTGCACAACAAAATCATGTGCATTTCAAGCTCTGACAAAATCATGTGCATTTCATGGCTCTGACACTTTGAAGGTTTCAGAGCCAATATGGTTGCTTGGTTTCTTTCAGTCAGAGGTACCATATCTATCTAGCAAAAGCACTCTCTTTGATTATGCTACTCTGTAGACATTTAGCTGCTGGTAGCTGCAAACTGGGTGCTTGCACAGATTGTGATACAAATATTTCCTCCAATAAGATCCAGTAGGGCCTGCCATATAGCAGGATATCTCAGCAGTAACCGAATAAATATTTCTCTCTCATAACTTTGCCAGTATTATAAATATAGTGGCCAAAGCCATAGCCTTCAAAAGAATAATAAAATGTGTCATAAGCCCCTCAATAGTGTAGCTGTAGATACCACAGAAGAGCCTTATCATTCGTAATCAAAGATTGGACAGCATTCATGTAGGTAATATTCTTATCCATGCAGGTCTCTACTGCTTTTTATGTATTTTATTTATTAATATCCCAAAGCTGTGAATTTCATCAGATGATCACCTATGCATCAGGAGAGCACAAGCTGTGCTCTAGGCAAGCATGCATTCTACCAGGCTTGAGAGAAAGGTAACAGGAAAAAATGTAATCTTTTCTGATAAACAGGAGGTCAAACTAAATTTTCTAGTTGTCCCATCTGGCCCACAGCTCTGTGAAACAATTTAGCATAAAAAATTATTCCCTTCTGTTCATTTTACACCCTCTGCCTTTTAACAGAGAGAATTCATTTTTCATGTACTCTGTGTGCTAAAATAAGTAGGAAATAACATCTATCTCCAGTGCAATCTCCTGTTCAAAACACAGATTTCCCCCATTTTTTGATAAATAATTACAACAGAAGAGTATACTGGATAATGAAAGCTCCATTTTTCTACCATTTCAGTAGTGATGAGTCACCTGGCCTTAGCAGGAGTAGACCCTGAGGCAAATTAATTTGATGATGCCGAAGATAGCAGTCTGGGAGAAGGAAAACATATGAAAAGGAGACAGCAAATATTTTCTTCTCCTTCTGGGCACAAAATAGCTTCTTCATTCTTGCTCATCCCAGCATATTTATGCAACAGACAGATTAATAAATTAAATAGCGCCTCCCTAATCTCCTGTCTATCCCCAGCATGGATAGGATGAATTTTAGAATTAAAAGAACAACCTCTAATGAGGATATGGAAGTTTATCATCCACATAGCAAATATTGACCAAATCATGTCAAGTTAAATCTGCTGGTTTTATTGGAGGACCTGATTTGACCCACAACTCATTGCCAGATACCCTGTTATGTCTCTAGGGAATCAATGCTTTGGGTGGCCAGGAAGGTCCACTGGCCTGGAAAGTCAGGGTGCTGGAGCAATGCCGGGTGTCTTCCCAGAACACTCCACACAAGGCAAGGGTGAGAGTTTCAGAAAACAAATTCAATAAAAGGAAGTCAGCTCTCACCTCTCCTGCACCTTGAATTTCAGAACCTACATTTTATGTGTCAAAGTTTCAGATTACAAATGCCCTACTGTCAGACTTTGGCATCTGACACAACATGCCTACTGGGCATGTTTTTCAGACTCCAGAAACTCACTGGGCAAATGAAGAATAATTTGTTTAACCATCCACACTACTCCTTTGATGCGGGTATAATGAAAATGTCAATTTCACAACAGAGAAAACTGAGGAATGGAAAAAATATCACCTACCTAAGGTGAGGAAACCAGCATCACAGACAATGCTAGAATGCAGATCCTCTAATTACTGAACTGTGTTCTTCTAATTGCCAAATAAACCCACAACCCTAGCACTGGAATGATTATGCCGTCATCACCATCCTGTTTACTCAACAGTAATAGAGCAATGACTGGGAGAAAATACACTTTGGTTTTGAAAAATCATCTCAGAGGTTTGACAAGTCCTCACGCAGAGACCTGCAATGAGTTCAAACCACTCTTAAAATAAAACTAAAATCTGAAACAAGCTTCTGAAAAGGAATCTGTGTCACTTTCTGAAATGAACTGTTCATTTGCATTCCTTTAATGATCTGACCATATTGAACCCAATGCACCAAGCAACCCATGCAAGAAAGCTCATTTACACTTCCAACTTTGTTTTTCCAAGGGAGTTGTATTATTTACCTCCTAATTTCCTTTGGAGCATTTACAATGGGAGCTATAAGCTAAATGTTTCAAGCAATACATGGAAGATGAAAGGTGACCAAATATATTCAAGCGGATAATAAACAGAGAGCATTTGTAGGTGAAAACAACCAGCTTGGCACAAGAGAGAGGGAGAGTGAGAGAGGGAGATAATGCAGTGGGTTTAATAGGAGGCTTTTAGCGTTTCCTGTTCCGGATTGGCTGGCTTATTAATGATTTAAGCACAAATTGAATTAAGCAAATATTGAACATATGTTCCTTTAAATTCTCTTAAATCTACCAGAGCCTTGCACGAGAGAGCTATGTGGCCATGCTGTTCAAGAGGGGGGAGGATGACAAGAGGGTATTGAGGGTGACTGGGTAAGTAAAACATAACCTGAAGGTGGTCAATTTAATGCTGTGTTAGTGGCCTGAACTTTCAGTTCCCAAAGGGAAAGGATGATTAATGCCACTACCAAATGTATACCCATACCTGACCCTGATCTCATCAAATCCTGCTGCCACCATCTGCTGTTTTTAATTCCTCTGCAATATTTGTATTTGCTACCTCCCTCCTACAAAGAGAGGGAGAAAAAAAAATGTTCCCTGCTTATGAATGGTGTGATCTGGTTGTACTGGCTGAACGCTGGCCAGGAGGCATCTGTTGCTTATAGTCCTGACAGCATCTGCTACTATTTCTCACTTTTCCCAGCATGCTGTGAGATATGGTTTCTCCCAAAGGTGGCCTTTGTATGCACCATTGTCAATTCCATCATTGTCTGCCTCAGCCTGTTCCCACGATGCAGTGGTAGTTATTACCACGCTGCAAAACCTTTTCTTGCAGGCTATCTGTAATCTAAGATATTGTGTGATTGAGTTATGCAGTTAACCCTTTTCCTATGCATCAAACCATTAAAATAAAAAGAAACAGGCTGAACCATTTTTGGTAGGAAAAGCCTCAGAGTTTGCAATGGATGAAAAAATGAAGCAGATTTTTTTGTTGTTGTTGTTTTGGTTTGGGGTTTTTTTGCATGTAAATTAATGACAGTTTGGCATTAAGACAAAGTTTAAAAACAAACAAAGATACAAAAAGCAAAAAATGTCCCAACTAGCAGTTTTAATTCCTTTAAAAATACTATAAAGGATGCATTGTTTTTTCTCCTGATTCCTGATACGGCTATTAAGCATTGTAACCAAATGTGTGTGAATGCTATTATTTATGTGTCTGATCTTTAAATACCCTCTGCTAGTGGGATACAGACTGAGACTTCTGATGGACATAGGCGTCCCAAGCTGTCATCTTGCCTTGTCCTTCTGTCAAACAGTTAGTGTGTCAAGCGCTTCTCCTGGGAACTTTTAGAGTAAGAGACTGGAAGCGCAGAACGGTCTTGTCTCCAGAGAGCCACTTTTAACTCACGACAATATCCTTGGTGTCAGCTCAGAATAGCCCACTATGGGGCAAGGAGAAAGAAAGCGCAACAGATGTTACTAGTAAAACCATGTTTACAATTCTGTAAAGTTATTGCCCTTATGTACCTTCTGACCAAAACCCACTTAAAAGATGGCCAGGTTCCTAGCAGTTGGATTTTTTTAAGTCAATTCTGTTCACATAAATCTTCACATGGAGAATTGGTGCTATTAAAATAGACATCACATCTCTTATACATATGTGTCACTCCCATTCCCCCCGAATCATCTGTAACACTGTGGACTTCAAATAACATAGTTCTCACTTACGCCTGTATTTATGGCAATTTCTATATCCACATAAGCATTGTAAATATCTCTCCCTATAATACATGAATCACAAGTGATGTTTTATCTCCCCAAATGCATTCATGCATGTTTCATCCTCTTTTTTTCCTCTTCTTTTTAACTTCCCATTAATTTGGAGCTACTTATTACATATAAAATCACACCTAAGTCCCCTCACAGGTACTTTCAAAATTTTGTAGTAGTTAGAGTAAGCAAGGTGGCCAACCCTGGAAACAGTAATGATAATTATCCAAATTTTCAAATCCATTTTAGTGCTGACCAAAATACTGGAGAGAGGGAGGGGAAAAAACAGATATGGAACTTGTGAAGAAGGCTTTTAAAACTAAGCCCCCGACTCACCAAATCGTTATCTCTCCTTCTGCCTAGTCTCAAAGAACTGTCAAGCAGTGCAATACAGCACATGGTGACAAAGCAAGTATCAGAGAAGCATTTACAAGACTACATTTGGTTACTGTTTCTATTAGTCTCATTTGTATTATATTTTGCATCACCTGTATTACATTTTTTGGGGGGAAATGTACTGAGGAAAGGAAAAACTGTGGCATTTAATATTTCTATGATTTCATTTTAAATGAGGACTCATGCTATTTCAACAGTGTTTTTCACTGCCAGCTCCAATAAGGCCAACTGCAGTACCAACATGGAAGGAATATAAAGAATATGTGCTGTACAGAACTCTTTTTAGCACCAGTTCACATTTGCAAGTTATTTAAGGTCCATCTTCAGTTTTATCATAAATTTAAATGAGGACTTCTGATTTAATACTGGTTTATGCTCTGTGTGCATATACAAGGGTAGGGAGAATAAGGGCACTTTACAGGCTAAGCCAGGTATGATGTTAGACAACAGATGTGCTGAGCTGCTGCTGGTTAAGACCATTTAAAATACATTGCTGAATCCATGATCAAGATCCTCTCTGCAGTCTGAAATCCTTTTTCCAAAGGCAACAGATAATTGAAGGAAAACCCTGTCTGGGTAACTCAGTTGCAGCTTTTCTACCACTATAATGAGATGAGCTTGGGGAAGTACAGAGTAGCTAGAGCTGGACCTCTGGACTTAGAATATCTAGTCTCCACAATGGTACAAAATCTGAACAGGCTCATTTTCATGGAGAAATTATTTCTTTTTAAAAAATGAAGATTGAGAAAGCATGCATGTGAAGGAATCCATAGGTACAAACTGTGTATGATCCACTTTTATAACACTTTATATCCATAGGCAGAAAGCAATAAAATTATCTTAGCAGCCAGAAAACATGACTTGTGACATTGAGCAGGATTACAATACACGAATGCTCTGAATGACAGACTTCAAGCTGCAGATTCTTCCCAGGCTGGCTGTGAAAGCTCTGTTCCTGCAAACCTACCACCCACCATTCCTGAGTCTGTAGCTCCCTGAGGCACCACTATATCCTTTGCTATTGCCGTTAAGATACAGGATCCTTTACTGACTGCTTTTTTGCAGGAGGATGTGTGTGTTTATTATTTCCTGTAACAAGGTGAACCAAGGTAAGACCTACCATGAAGGGCACTATGACCTTCCCAAGATCTTCAACAAACATAGCAAACCCCAGGTGTGATGTGAAGAGGCACATAAGCACTGCTTTCAATAGAAAGATATTTGCACTCTAATGGCATAACATGGCTTCAACGAGCCCCACTGGATATTTTTTCCAGTTCCAGGCCAACCAGACAGACTCTGATGCTCTTCATTTTCACCGCTCTCTGCTCCTGCCTGAAGTCAGCACATGGCTCCTTTGAGAGGTGCCAGCCAGGGGCACAAGCTGCACCTGAACCAGCGTCAGTCAGCCTGCCAGCAGGTCCCCTGACTGAAGAGCAGCACTGGCACACTTACAGAAAAGCTACAAATGTATATAAATGTTTTCTTGTATGAGGAAATATTGCAGGGAGGCAGCAGTTAATTTTTTTTTCCCCCCTGTTGTTCCAGTAGCAGGAGCAAGTACAGACAGAATTCCTTTTAGGATGGGTGTGCAGGGTATTCAGGTGAGGAGCTGCTGTCTCTCCTCCCCCCCCGCAGCATGAGTGCCAGCAGATGCGTTTGCAAACTAGAAAAGGCCCCTGCTGTGTGCGGGCAGGTTTGGATGGCAAGCGTGAGCCGCTGGCTGCCCCTGCTCACCCGCTCGCTGTTTGGTGTGGGTTTAGCCAAGCAGCTCCAGCACCCGCCCGGGCGAACAGAGCTTGAAACACAGTGCAGCAGAGGCGGGAGAGGCCTGTACCGAGATCGGGAGGGGGTCCCAAGAGGAGCACATCACGGCTGATGGCTCACCCCACCTCGCCCAGGCCTCGGTGCCATGAGCGCCCTCCTTGCCATGGCCCATGAGGCGTCAGCCCGCGGCCTCCACCCAGCCACTGCAGCAGCGCCCAGCAGCGGGGCCGGCTGGGATCCCATCCCCGGCCTCCTCTGGCCTTTCCCGGACTTCCCTGGCCTGTCCCCGGCCTTCCTTCCCCGGCAACAGCGGGGCGGCAGCCAATGGGGCCATGGCGGGTCAGGGCGGCACGGTGGCGGTGGCGGCGGCGCGGGCCTTTGTGCGGGATGGCAGGTGACCACGGCGGGGGAACAAAGCGGGGTCAGGGCGGGAGCCGGGGCCCTTTTCTCAGGCCCATGTTCTCCACTCCTCACAATCTGTCTGAATTTAACTTGCCATTGAGGGCCCTGCCTGTAGAAAACAGCTTTATGTCGACTAATCCAGGCAGAAGTAAGGGTAGATAGACACAGAGACAGGTTTGAAGGCGGAGACGTGGCTATTCTGCTGCCTCTTTTTTTTTTTCCCTCCCTCCCCCTCCCTTCCCCACTGCCGCCAGTGAAAAGTTTCCTGAACACAAAAAAAA